>JAIUZE010005900.1:0-58751 GCA_022085475.1 Heliosperma pusillum
GTCGCCAACTTGTGTCTAAGCAACGTTAGTCTTGACCTAATTTCTGACAGTGACAATGAAAGCGAATCCGAGATGTGTCTTGTTGGCAACTCAGATTCAGAACCAGATTCAGAAGATGACGAAGCGGTTAGTCATCTTGAACTTAAAAAGCAAGTTAAGAATTTATCTAAGAAGTCTTTAATTAAGTATTTTGAAGAAGCCTTAGATCATTGTCATGAGCAGAGTCTAGAATTGAAAGATCTTAAAGAACAAATTCTTGATATTGCTGAGGAAAACCAACTTCTAAAGGCCAAAGCTAAAAAGCTCAAGTCTAAAGTTATGGCAACTTCAGCCATAACTTCAGACAAGACAAATGTTGAGAAAGAAGCTCTTGAGTCTAAAGTTATAGCTAATGAAGCTATAATCTCAGAGTTGAAGCTCAACATTAAGCACCTTCAAGCCAAAGTTATTGCTAATGAAGCTATAACTTTAGAATTGAAGAAAGTCAATGAGCTTTTACAATCTCAAGCTAAGGCAAAGGAAGTTGTTATTCTTGATCATGAGAAAGTAAATTCTTTTCTATCTCAGCAATTGAAAGATTTGAAGGCTGAATTCTCCCAAGCCAAAAGTCAACATAATGAGGAGAAACTTATCTTGAATAAACGTTTCAATGATTTTCGTGAAAATTTCAAAAAGAACAATCCCTCCAAAGACTCGAATGTAGATCATTCGTCATGTGAAAAAGAAATTCAGTCTTTGAAGGAATTGCTCCTACATGCACGAAAGGTCCATGATAAGTGGGAAGGAAGTCAAAAGGTCTTAGACTTCCTTACCGAACAGTCTAACAATAACATGAAGAAAGGTCTTGGTCATGAATGCTATAGTCGTAGAGACCATGATAAATGCAAATCCACTCCTTCTGACCGTGATTTCAGAAGAAGGAAGTACGTCAATCTTTCAGAATATCTGATTCGCAATTATTGTGGTCACAACGGTCATGTTAAAAACAATTGTGTTAAATATGTTAATGACAACAAAAATCAAACTGATTTTGTGAAAGAACGTGACGTGTCTAGTGTTAATGAGTCTGAACCTGAATCTCAACGTGATGAGATTAGAAACAATGAGTTTAGATGGTTTTATGACATGGCTTTCGATTACACATCTGTACCTTCAAAATCTAAATCTTATGTGAATCAGAAGCAGTCGTTTAAACCTAATGTGCGTCACAACAATAAAAAACAATATAATAAAACTAGCAAACCCTATCCTAAAAAGAAAAGAATTGTTAAACAGGTATGGGTTAGGAAGGATCAAATATATAGAGTCACTAACCATAAAGGACCCAACTTAGCGTGGGTACCTAAAAGCTGTATTTGATTCTCTTGCAGGTAATAGTGAAAGAAAACAACCTATGGTATCTCGACAGTGGATGTTCGAGGCACATGACTGGAAACAAGAATTTATTTCTTTCACTAGAACCCTTCAATGGTGGCAAGGTCACCTTTGGAGACAACAAGAAGGGCAACATAATCGGTGTAGGTAAGATTGGTATATCTTCTTCACATGCTATCAATAACGTATATCTGGTAGATGGCCTTAAGCATAACTTGCTAAGTATCTCTCAACTATGTGACAAAGGCAACAAAGTCGTTTTTCATTCAACTGTTTGTCGTATCATAGTTGAAGGTACTAGTAACGTTATCTTAGAAGGCTTACGTAAACGGAACGTGTATATGATTGATTTAAACAAAGTCACTACAAGTTCCTTTACGTGCATGAAAGTCACTATGGATGATTCATGCTTGTGGCACAAGAGGTTTGCACACATCAGTCCAACAATTTTAAAGAAACTTAAGTCGTGGGATTTAGTTGAGGGCCTTCCCTCAATCAAATTCGAACAAGAAAAGATGTGTGACTCATGTGCCAGTTGCAAACAAGTTAGATCTTCATTCAAACCAAACGAGTAGTACAAGTACAGAGATCCACTTGAGTTGAGTACACATGGAGTGTGGACCTATGAAAGATAGGAAAGCCGCGGGGCTCAAGGTAAGTATTCGTCCTAGTCGACGGGACTACTCCCGGTAGTATGGCCTTCTTTCTATTACGAAAGATTGAAATTTCGATGAGTTTGTAGTACTAATGAGCTCGCCCAAAACAAGATGATAAAAAGTTAGTTTCCATTCGTACGATCATGGCACCGGAATTGATAATCAAGCTTTATAGAATATGTAGGAGAATGGTGTTTGTAGGATGTGTAGGACATAACTTTTCTGCACCACGAACCCCACAACAAAATGGTGTCGTGAAACGTATGAATAGAACATTAGAGGACATGGCCCGCACTATGCTTTTGTGTAGTGGCCTTCCTAAGAGCTTTTGGGCAGAAGCCATAAGTACTGCATGCTATGTGCACAATAGAGCTATGAGTAGACCTATTCTCAAAAAAGTTATTGAAGGAATCAATGATGAACTTGATAAATCCGCAAATGACCTTGAACAGAGAACTGAGCCAATTGTTGATGATACGAATGTCTCTTCTCAAAACAAGGAAAAGGAAACTGAAGTTATAGCTGATGATGCTATAACTTTGAACCAGAACCAAGATGGTGTAACTGAAGTTGTACCAACTGCAGCTATAACCCCAGAGTCCAACTCAGGGGGAACCAATCTTGATTCTGAATCATTTGAGGAAAATGAGAGTTCATCAGATGATGATGAGTCTAGGAACTCTAAGAAATGGAAATATAAGAGTTCTCACCCTATGGATTCGATCCTAGGGAGTTTGAATAAAGGAGTTCAAACGAGGCGAACTTTAAATAACTTTTGTTCATTCTATTCTTTTCTGTCTACCATAGAGCCCACCAACATCAAAGAAGCTCTTGCAGAATCCGACTGGATTGTGGCGATGCAAGAAGAGCTTCAACAGTTCGAACGTAATAAAGTATGGCACCTTGTGCCACGACCTCCTAATCGAACTGTGATTGGTACTCGATGGGTATTCAGAAATAAATTGGATGATTCAGGAGTTATAGTTCGTAACAAGGCTCGATTGGTCGTTCAAGGGTATAATCAACAAGAAGGGATTGATTATGACGAGACATTCGCTCCAGTAGCAAGACTTGAAGCTATCCGCTTGCTAATCGCCTTCGCAGCTCATAAAGGAATGAAATTATTCCAAATGGACGTTAAGACTGCATTTCTTAACGGTTATTTGGAAGAAGAGGTTTTTGTTGAACAACCTCCTGGATTTTTGAATAGCAAGTTTCAAAACCACGTTTTTAAACTCGACAAAGCTTTATATGGTTTGAAACAAGCGCCTAGGGCTTGGTACGACAGATTGTCAAAATGTTTATTACAAAACAATTTTAAAAGAGGATCTGTCGACAAAACCCTATTTCTAAAATCCGAGGGTTCTGATTTACTTGTTGCTCAAATTTATGTAAACGATATTATTTTTGGTTCTACTAACAGTAAATTGTGCAAGTATTTTTCAGATCTTATGACCTCAGAATTTGAAATGAGCATGATGGGAGAATTGAAATTCTTCCTAGGACTGCAGATTCAACAAACCAAAGAAGGCATAAAGATTCACCAACAAAAATATGTCAAGGAGCTAATCAAAAAATTTGGTATGGAAAACGCTCATCCAATGGACACACCTATGGTAACTGACAAAAAGTTGACCTTAGACGAAACTGGTAAGTCCGTAGATGAGACTACATATCGAGGTATGATTGGTTCTTTATTATATTTGACTGCAAGTAGACCTGACATTATGTTCAGCGTATGTGTCTGTGCTAGATTTCAATCATGCCCTAAGGAATCACATATGATTGCAGTTAAACGTATCTTGAGATATTTAATTGGTACATCTAACTGATATTTGTGGTATCCACTTGAGTGTAATTTCAATCTAGTAGGATATTCAGACGCAGATTATGCGGGATGTTCTTTAGATAGAAAAAGTACCTCTGGATTCGCTACTTTTGTTGGACCTTGCATAATAACGTGGGGCTCAAAGAAGCAAAATTCGGTTGCGTTATCCACTGCAGAAGCCGAAGATATCGCTGCAGGACTGGTATGTTCTCAACTACTTTGGTTAAAGCAACAACTATGTGATTATGGTGTTAATGTTGGTTGTATGCCTGTTTTCTGTGATAATACGAGTGCTATTATTATTTCTAAGAACCCAGCTCAGCATTCTCGTACTAAACATATAGACATTAGACATCATTTTTTGCGTGACCATGTAGAAAAGGGCAACATTAAACTCGAATTTTGTAGTACTGATGTTAAACTCGAATTTTGTAGTACTGACAATCAATGGGCTGACATTTTAACAAAGGCGTTAGAGAGAAGACGTTTTGAGATTTTGCGGTTGGAAATTGGTTTAATCGGTAGTAATTAAATTCATCTTATTTATTTTGTGAACCTGCGTGACTGGCTAGATTAAGACGAGATTATATGACTGTGTCCGCATATTTCATTGCTAGTATATTTGTGTTTAATATTATATATTTTACGTGAGTATCTTGCATATTGAGTGTTTTATGGAAATTGAATTATGAACCACATATTTGCCAAATACCTATCTTATTCACTTTCCAAAATTGAGCCAAATTCTACCCATGTATCCTATACTAGCCGAAATTCTCAACCAAAATAACCTTACCATATCTTCTTATTTACCAAATTCTATCCTTACCATATCCCCAAAATTAATTACCTAAGATTCCTTTTCCTACCCAAATTCAAAAACAAAACAAAAAAAAGAAAAAAAGAGGAAGAGTAGGACGGCACCTCACGTGCACTCCTACAAAAACACAAACACCTTGTATGTCTACCAATCCATCACTACAACGCACCCAACTATTACCCAAACTCCAAAACCCAAACTGAGTCGGGTTCGGTGCTTGAAGGTACAAAGAGGCGTCGATTAATAAAAAAAAAAAAAAGGTACAAGAGGGTGTTAGTGAAGAAAAAAAAAATGGTTCGGTTGTTATGAACCCGAGAGTGGCTGATTTTTTTCGGGGCTTGAATCGAAATTGGATGTGTTTATGGGAAAAGTAATGGAGCACCTTGATGCGCAAGATAAGAAAATTGATGCGGTTGTTGAAAAAAAAAATGTGTAAAAACCGTGGCTATGGGGAACACTAGCTCTACCCGTGACCATGTCGGTTCGGGTGTGAGTAGTGAGTTGAGGTCTTGGATGACGGGTGTTGATGATTGCCTAGCAAAATTAGAGAGAAATGTTGTCGATATTCGACAAGAGATGTATAGGCAAAGGGATCGGATGCAATTCTTGGTGAGCCAAGAAGGTGCATTGGTGCAAAGCGGTTCGGAAATGCGTGAGGGGATTCACACTATACTTGATGCGACGGAGGCTCTTTCTTTGAAGGTTCGAAACTTCGATGTTTGCCTCACCGCCCAAGCTACTCTTGTGTCGACTTGCCTTGATCGTCTTTCTACTCTCGAGTACCGCACCCGACCCGATTACATTAATCCCAACATCATCTGTCAACCCAAAAAGCCTTGATCTTCTTATCCTTGTTTGTTTGTTTCTTGAACTACTTACCAATTCGGCCCAATGGCACCTAATACTCTATTTTGTGGTTTGTAGTTTAATCAACATTTGCACTTTATTTTGCTTGATATATATCGTCTTATATTGCGTATTTTGCATATCTATTTCTTGCCTTGACATGTGTTATTCTAGTCGTTTCATGTCTTTGTTCTTGTCTTTTCAATGATGCCAAGAGGGGGAAGAAATGATATGATGTGAGTCTTTGCTTAAGCTTGCTCCTTGTCAAGACTCGTTATCTCTTAAATTCTCTCAAGCTATAACTTTGGCTAAGTTGTTTTGTTCTTGCGATCAAAGTTGCTATAACTTTGGAGTGCTTTGTTGAGGGGAAACCATACTTAGTCACATTGTTAAGAAGAACTCTTGAGGAAATCATATGAGACTTGTCATCATCAAAAAGGGGGAATTTGTTGGACCAATTTGATAGTTTTGATAATGACATGTGTTTACGTAATAATATATGTTTTACTCGATATATCATATGCGTGTAATTGTGTGCTTTAGTCTTATTATAGCTAGCAACAATTATGAGAAGAAAGATCAAAGTTAGACATAACTTTGATAAAGTCTGTGAGACAAAGTTATAACAACTTCAGGAATAACTTTGGCAGTGAACATGGAAGTTATAGCTAACCAGGCATAACTTTAAGGAAAATCGCTTCAAACAAGATCTACATAAATCTACACAAGACTCGAGATGGAGGGTCTTTGTGATCAAGATGAAGAGATGATCCGTATACTGAAGATCTTTGTGAAGATTAGATAGTATAGGTAGTCATTCGGTAACTATTCCATTCGAGAGATTTTATGTTCAAAAGTTATAGCTTTAGTCTATGATTTTGAATGATAAAATACTGATGCATGATTTTGGAAATAAAATGTTTTGAAATGTTTTCAAAAGTGAAAGAGTTTTATTTTTATATTTATCAATTATTTTAATAGAGAATATATTTATGAGATTCTATTGGTTAGTAATACAACTTATGGGTTGTCATGCTACCTAGGGTTTCTAATATATTCTATCTCAATTTGTTGTTAACCTAATTAGCCCACCTAGTGGTTGAGCCATCTAGGGTTTCGTGAAAACCTAGTTTGTGCCACCTAGGGATTCGTGCTCCTAGGGTTTCGTGAGCTAGGATTCGGCCTCCATAGGTTGTTTCCTTAGTTTACCTAATCTAGGATTCTACTATATCTTTACAACAATATTTTGAGATATCAAGATAAATATATTTCTATAAGATAAACCAAATAATATTTTGAGATAAAGATATTTCTAAAAGATAAGCAAATATTATTTTATGGTAAGATAAGTATCTTTATTAAATATTATACTAGGGTTTTAGATCTACTATGATTCTACTACTATAAATACTCATTCACATACTAATTGCAAAATACACGAAATACACATATTCACACGGCAATTATTTACTAGTGTTGATTTTCCAAAATCGTTTTAAAGCAAACCTTTGTGCAAATATTTATTATTTTTAGAGTTTGTTTTTAAAAGAGTCGTGCATCAATTATTATCAATCGCTTGAGTGAAATACGTTATTGGATAATAGTACATCCTTATAAGCTTACAATTCTTTAACGGGAATCTGTGTGAGTTATATTGTACTTTCTTATTAGCGTAAGATAGTATAGAGTATTTAGCGATACTCACCTTGAGTTATAATCATAGTGTTGATTATACGAGTGGGTTGGTAATTTTTGTAATCCGTAGAAAGGTACTAAAAATTATTAATCGAGAATAGTGGACGTAGGTTTCAACGTGTGAAACTGAACCACTTCAAAAATCGTGTGCCTCTCTCTTATCTCTTTACTTTTCGTTATTTCGTTATTCGCGCTTACTTTGATTAATTAATTAGTTGATTTTAATTCATAAGATCAAATAATTAATTACATATCATATAAATCGAAAAAGTGGGGCTAGTTTTTAATACTCAATTCACCCCCCCCCCCTCTTTCGTATTCGATCAATAGACTCTACAACTATTACCTTCAATTATGATGCGACAAACATTTGAATGAAAAACGACTTTATTGCCTTTATCACATAATTGAGAAATACTTAGCAAGTTATTTTTAAGATCATCTACCAGATAGACATTATTAATAGCATGTGAAGAGGATATACCAATCTTACCTACACCGATTATCTTGCCCTTCTTTTTGTCTCCAAAAGTGACCTTGTCTCCGTCGAAGGGCTCTAGTGAAAGAAAAAAATTCTAATTTCCGGTCATGTGTCTCGAACAACCACTGTCGAGATACCATTGATTATTTTCTTTCACTATTGTCTGCACCGGAATCAAATACAACTTTTAGGTATCCAAGCTAAGTTGGGTCCTTTAATGTTAGTAACTCTATGAATTTGATCCTTCCTAACCCATACCCGTTTTACAATTCTTTTGGTCTTAAAATAGGGTTGTCTAGGTTTGTTATAGTACATTCTAGGTTTTTATTGTGACGCACATTAGGTTTGAATGACTGCTTTTGATTCACATTCACTTTAGATGTGTAATCGAAAGCCATGTCATAAAACCATCTGAACTCATTGTTTCTAAATTCTTCACATTCAGGTTCAGGTTCAGACTCATCAACACTAGACACGTCATGTTCTTTAACAATATCAGTTTGATTTTTGTTGTCATTAACATATTTAAAACAATTCTCTTTAACATGACCATTGTGACCACAATAATTGCAAATCAGATATTCTGAAAGATTGACATATTTCCTTCTTCTGAAAACACGGTCTGAAGGTGTGGATTTGCACTTATCATGGTCTCTTCGACTATAACATTCATGTCCTAGACCCATCTTCATGTTATTGTTAGACTGCTCGGTAAGGATATTTAAGACTTTCTGACTTCCTTCCCATTTATCATGAACTTTTCGTGCATGTAGGAGCAATTCCTTGAAAGAATGAATTTCTTTTTTACATATCGAATGGTATATTTTTGAGTCTTCGGAGGGATTGTTCCTTTTAAAATTTTCACGAAAATCATTAAAACGTTTGTTCAAGATAAATTTCTCCTCATTATGTTGATCTTTGGCTTGGGAGAATTTAGCCTCTATATCTTTCAATTGCTGAGAAAGAAAAGAGTTTTCTTTCTTGTGATCAATGATACCAACTTCGTTTGCCTTAGCTTCATATTTTAAAAGGTCATTGACTTTCTTCAATTCTAAAGTTATAGCCTCATTAGCTATAACTTTGGCTTGAAGATGCTTAATGTTGAGCTTTAACTCTGAGATTACAACTTTATTAGCTATAACTTTAGATTCAAGAGCCACTTTCTGAACATTTGTCATGTCTGAAGTTGTAGCTGGAGTAGGCATAACTTTAGATTTGAGCTTTTTAGCTTTGGCCTTCAGAAGTTAGTTTTCCTCAACAATGTCAAGAATTTGTTCCTTAAGATCTTTTAATTCAAGACTCTGTTCATGACAATGATCTAAGGTTTCTTTAAAATACTTAATTAAAAACTTCTTAGACAATTTCTTTACTTGCTTTTTAAGTTCAAGATGACTAACCTCTTCATCATCTTCTGAATTTGTTCCTTATTTTCGATTAAAGAATTTTTTCTTAAAACGCATAGCAAATAACACCGTTTCATCTTCAAGATCCGAGTCTTTTTTTTTCACTAGTCTTGGCTTGTAAAGCCACTTTCTTACTATTGATATCGTTTGTCTCATCCTTATCAAGAGTAATCTCGTGAGCCATTAGGGTTTCGAGTAGCTCTTGATAGGATAGGTCAAATGGATCATTGCATTCTTCAATTACCGTCACCTTAGGTCTCCATCGTCTAGATAGACTTCTAAGGATCTTTCTAGCAATTTCATCGAAGTCAAAAGTTTTGCCAAGATATTTCAATTCATTAATGATACTAGAGAAGCAATTCATTTAGCTCCATAGAGAACAATTCGTATTTTCGCATTAACAATGCAATACGTTTCTTTTTGCTAACAGTTGTTCCCTCATAGATTAACTCTAGACCATCCCATATTTCCTTGGCATATGAGCTAGATGAGAAACGATCAAACTCAGTAGCATTCATGCCGTTTTGCAACAGACTGATAGCTTTTGAATTTTTCTCAGCCTTCTTATAATCTGCCTCAACATAGTCCTCTTCTTTCTTTTTGGTGGAAGTGCTAGTAATAGATCCAAGCATGATCTTATTAGGGTCATTCTTAATGATTGGCCAGCACTCCCAGTCGTTACCCTTTATGTAGTGGGTCATTATATTTTTCCATAAACTATAGTTCTTCCCATTGAATACGGGACACTTTAAGTGTTTGGAATCCATTAAAATAAAATAAAATGCAGCATAAAATTAATAAATAAAGAGATAAAAACGGATCAGACTCCTTGCCGTAAAGCAATCAAGAGCACGAGGCTCTGATACCAATTGTAGAGTCTATTGATCAAATACGAAAGAGGGGGGGGGGGGGGGTTGAATTGAATATTAAAAACTAGCCCCACTTTTTCGATTTATATGATATATAATTAATTACTTGATTTTATGGATTAAAATCAACTAACTAATTAATAAAAGTATTGAGCAAGTAACGAAAATAACGAAAATAAAGAAAGACACAAGAGGTTTTGAAGTGGTTCAGTTTCACAAATCGAAACCTACGTCCACTATTGTTGATTAATAATCTTTAGTACCTTTTTACGAATTACAAAAGTTATCAACCCACTCGTATAATCAACTATGATTACAACTCAAGGTGTGTATCGCTAAATACTATCTTACGTTAATAAGAAAGTACAATATAACTCACAAAGATTCTCGTTAAAGAATAAGTAAGATTATGTGATGTACGATTATCCAATAACGTATTTCACGCAAGCGATTGATAATAATTGATGCACGCCTTTTTCGAAAAACAAACAATAAAAATAATAAATATTTTGCTCAAAGTTTGTTTAAAATCAATTTGTAAAATTCTCTCAATGTGTGTAAAAGTTGTTATGAATGACTGAGATGGAAGGAGTATTTATAGTAGAAGCATAGGAGATATAAAATCTATAACCCTAGCTTTCTCATTAAGAAATATATTTATCTTCAATATCTCAAAATATTGTTGTAAATACATTATTAGAATCCTAGGTTAATGCAAAACAGGGAAACATGCCATATAGGCCGAAATCTTTATCACACAAAACCCTAGGTGTTTACCTATGAGCACGCAAACCTAGGAGGCACAAATCCAAGGTTTCACGAAACCCTAGGTGGCACAACCACTAGGTGGGCTTATTAGGTTAACAAAAAATTGAGATAGAATATATTAGAAACCTTAGGTAGCATGGCAACTCATAAGTTGTATTACTAACCAATAGAAGCTATAAATACATCATCTATTAAAACTTTTGATAAATATAAAAATACTCTTTCTCTTTTTGAAAACATTTAAAAGATTTGTTTCCAAAATCATGCATCAACTTTATCATCCAAAGTTATAGGTTAAAGCTATAACTTTGAACTTAATATGTAAAGTTATAAATGAGTCATAACTTTACTTACATAAAAATCACTCTAATGAACTAGTTACCGAATGACGACCTATACTATCTAATCTTCACAAAGATTTTCAGTATACGGATCATTTCTTCATCTTGATCACAAAGACCCTTCATCTTGAGTCTTATGTTATTTGAGGCAGATCTTGGTTGAATTGTTTCTTCATTGTTATAACTAATTAGGTAGCTATAACTTTGCATATAAACTTTGCACTGAAAGTATCAAGGAAACAAGCACAATGTAGACAAAAGAAGCTAAGCTTAGGACACTCAAAGTTTGTTCTGTTTTGTTTGGACTGAATGCTGAAAGAAAGAGATAGAACCTTAACCAAAGCACAAAGCCAATGGTTGAGGGTTGAACCTTGATCCCAGCACACAGCTAAGGGTCTAAGCTCACTTCCAAGCACACAGCAAAGGAAGTTTCTCAAGCACACAACCAAGAGATAATAACAGAAACAAAGGTTTCAGTTTTGTGTTTACTTCAAATCTGCCTTTCATTCATTAGCAATAGGCCTTATATAGGCAATGAGATTACATCTTACTCGTTCATTATATCCTAGGGCCATAATTGGCTTACAAAAGAAACAGAAATAACAGCTACATTGTTCAGAACTAAAGCAATAAAGTAGAAAAAACAGTTCTAATGAGACAATCTGACTTAATTGATTTGTTTAGGTTGATCTGGTGAAGGAGTGGACTTTCAGGCTTGATTATTGAGCCAAACCGGAGTGGGATGAGTGCCAAAGGTTCTGCTAAAGGACCCTTGAGCTGGTTTGTTCAAAATAGGAAAGTCTGATAGTGACATTTGAACTACTGCAAAAAGGCTGAATTCTGGACAGTTTGAGTTTGTCCCTAAGCTAACTTTTGTTGTGTGCATTTCCTGGAGAAGAATTCCTGGACAAAGTTGTAGAGGACCCTCCCTAGGACCAAGATTGATCATTGGTTAGGTTTGTTTGAGTGTGTAAGGCCCCCATGGACCCTGTTTAGAAAGACTGTGACTGACTGGTTGTGGCTGAGTGTTGTCTTGGCTAAGACTTGGGAAGTGAATGGCTAGGCATTGTCCTGGCTGGTGGGGTGTTGTTTTTGTTGACATGAAATGATTGTTACTTGGGCTGAATAAGGCATTGTCATAGCTAGTCATGGTGTTGGCTGCATTGTTGTTGTTGTCTTGAATGATGTAGTTCTGTCTGTCTTAAGCTTGTGTCCTGCCTTGATCATGTACTCCTGTTGCAACCTCCCCTTCTTGAAAAGGATTTGTCCTCAAATCTTCATCACCTTCATCATCTAATTCACCATGGTAGGGGCTCAGGTCTCCAACATTGAAGGTACCATGGACACCATAACTTCCTGGTAGATCCACCTTGTAAGCATTAGGACCCAGCTTCTCCAATATGTCAAATGGTCCATCAGCTCTTGGCATGAGCTTGTTTCTTCTCTTGTCTGGAAATCTCTCTTTTCTTAAATGCAACCAGACAAGATCCCCTGCTTTGAACTCCCTTGCTTTCTTAGGTCCTTTGGATCTAGCCTTGTACAACTCATTGGATTTCTCAATCTGCTTCTTGACTTGCTCGTGAATCTGTATCATTTGCTCAGCTCTTTTCTTGGCATCATAGTTTGCTTTGCTTCCTTTGACTGGGGCCAGGTCTGTAGGCATGAGAGGATTAGTACCATAAACTGTTTCAAAAGAACTCTTACCTGTGCTGCTAGAGGGGGCTCTGTTGAAGGCAAACTCAGCTTGTGCTAGCCTGAGATACCAATCTTTCAAGGATTTTGAAACAATGCTCCTCAAGATCTTCCCTAAGGTCCTGTTAGTGACTTATGTCTGCCCATCAGTTTGAGGATGGTGAGAAGTACTAAACAGTAGCCTAGTCTTCAATAGCCTCCACAATGTCCTCCAGAAGTGACTCATGAACTTTGTGTCTCTATCTGAGACAATGCTTCTAGGTACACCATGTAACTTGACAACCTCTTTGAAGTATAACTCAGCCACTCCCAAGGCATCTTTAGTCTTTTTACAAGCAATGAAATGTGCCATCTTACTGAACCTATCTACAACCACCATGATGGAATCCTTTCCCCTTTGAGTTCTTGGTAGTGCTACAATAAAATCCATGCTGAGATCTTCCCATAGCTTGTTTGGTACTGGGAGTGGTGTGTAAGGACCAGCCTGAAAATGTGCTTTGGCTAGCTGACAAGACCTGCACCTCTTGAAAGCATCTTGCACATCACTGAGCATCTTAGGCCAATAGAACTGATCTTGTAGTATATCATAGGTCTTCTGTACCCCAAAGTGACAAGCAAGGCCATTGGAGTGAACTTCTTTGACCAGCAGTCCCCTATAAGGTCCCTTAGGTACACATAGTTTGTTTCCATAGAATAGGTAGCCTTCCTGGGCTGTGTATTTGCTCCCCTTCTTAACTTGTCCTTCCTGATGCACCTCCCATTCATGCTTGAAGTCTGGGTCTTCCTGGTAGAGCTCTTTCATGAATTCAAAACCCAACACCTTTTGTTCCATGAAGGTTAACATCAGAGATCTTCTAGACAGTGCATCAGCTACAATATTGTTCCTTCCCTCTATATATTTGCTGGAGAATGAGAAAGATTGTAAGAACTCTACCCATTTGGCATGTCTGGGGTTGAGTTTATGCTGCCCATTGATGTACTTGAGGGCTTCATGATCAGAATGTAGCACAAATGGCTTAGGCTTTAAGTAGTGCCCCTAATGGTTCAATGCTCTCACAATGGCATAGAATTCCTTGTCATATGTGGAGTAATTAAGCTTAGCCCCATTTAACTTCTCACTGAAGTATGCAACATGCTTCTTCTCTTGTGTAAGTACAGCTCATATGCCAAGACCACTGGCATCACACTCTACCTCAAAGCGTTTGTTGAAATCTGGTAGAACCAATATTGGAGATTTGCACAATAGCTCCTTGATCAGGTTGAAGGACTTCTCTGCTTTATCACTCCACTTGAACTCTCCCTTCTTCATGCATTCAGTAATAGGGGCCATGATGGAGCTAAACCCATGTATGAACCTTCTGTAGAAGGAGGCTAGACCATGAAAACTTCTAACATCAGTCACAGTTTGAGGGAGTGGCCATTCCTTGATCGCCTTAACCTTCTCAGGGTCAACTGCTACCCCTTCTTTAGAAATGATGAACCCAAGGAAGTAAACCTCAGGCTGCATGAAAGTGCACTTTTCCAATTTTCCATACAGTTTGTTCTCCCTTAGAACCTTAAACAATAATCTCAGATGCTGCATATGTTTTTCCTTAGTTGAGCTATAAACAAGAATGTCATCAAAGTAAACCACCACAGACTTGCCTAAGTATGGCCTTAGGACTTCTGTCATCAACCTCATGAAGGTACTAGGGGCATTAGACAACCCAAAAGGCATTACCAACCATTCATAGAGCCCATGTTTAGTTTTGAAAGCTGTTTTCCACTCATCTCCTGCTCTTATCCTTACTTGGTGATAGCCCTGCCTTAGATCAATCTTTGTGAACACTTGAGCCCCACTCAACTAATCCAGAATATCATTAAGTCTAGGTATGGGGAACCTATACTTAATAGTAATGTTGTTGATGGCTCTACTGTCAATGCACATACGCCAGGTCCCATCCTTCTTTGGTACAAGCAAAGCTGGTACAGCACAAGGGCTGAGGGACTCCCTGACATAACCCTTGTTTAGTAGCTCACCTACTTGAAGCTGGAGCTCTTGTGTAGCCTTAGGATCACTCCTGTAAGCTGGCTTGTTGGGTAGGATAGCTCCAGGTACTAGGTCAATGTGGTGTTCTATTCCCCTAAGTGGTGGCAGTCCACTAGGGAGCTCAGAAGGAAAGACATCACCATAAGCTTCTAGAATAGACTTGACCTCCTCAGGGATATCAACCATGCTTATCCCAGTATCCTTGGCAAGCAGTATGTACACAGGTTGTAACTCACTTAGCTCTTGCACTATTTCTGACTCACTTATCAACATGACTTCCTTGGAAGCCTCACTTATGGGGGGTGGGTTGATCTTTAAAGCAGGGGGTAAAGGTGCCAGGATGACTTTCTTCTTCCCAAACTTAAAAGTGTAGGTGTTGTCCCTCCCATGGTGAATAGCATCCCTATCAAACTCCCATGGCCTTCCCAGCAAGAGGTGACAAGCATCCATAGGTAGAACATCACACAAACTTTCATCAACATACCCTTTACCAATTAAGAAAGGTACAATACACTGCTTGTCCACCTTAATCTCAGCTCCTTTGTTCAACCATCTGAGTTTGTAAGGTAGGGGGTGGTCCTTGGTGGGTAGAGCTAGTTTGTCTATCAGGGTTTTGGAAGCCACATTAGTGAAGCTTCCACCATCAATAATGAGATTGCAGACCCTACCCTTGATAGTACATCTGGTTCTAAAAATCTGGTGTCTCTGGTCCTCTTCTAAGGGCTGAGGTTGAGCATGCATTACCCTCCATGTTACCAAACTTAACCCAGCATCAGGCTCTATCAACTCCTCACTAGCCTCTATCTCAGACTCTTCCATTTCATCATCACAGACCAACACCACATCCTCTCCCCAATGAATTACTTCTAGGGTGCTCAGAGCTCTTTTAGATGGACACTCTCTAGCAAAATGTCCATATCCTTGACATTGAAAACACTTTTTGAGAGGGGTATTTTTTCTTTGGCCTGCATCAACAGCCTTGCCTTTATCAGGGTTGAAAGGAGTCTTGGTAGGAATCACAGGTTCTCCTATCTTGACTCCTACAAAGGGTTTGAAGGTAAGGGTTCTAGCAGGTGTCTTAGAGGCACTGGCTTTTCCTTTCCCCAACTTTTCTACCCTTAAAGACAAGTTGACAGCTTCCTCAAAGGAGTATATATTCTGTAGTCTGACTTTACTAGCTATCCTCTCATCCAAACCTTCTAAGAACCTTGCTATCTTTTGTTCAGGTTTCTCAACAACCTCACATTGCAGTGTGAGTTGTTCAAAGTCCCTTAGATAAGACTCTACAGGTCTTTGGTCTTGTTTCAGGTGAGTGAGCTTAATGAACATGTCCTGAGTGTAGTCCCTAGAGACAAACTTAGCCCTCATTTTCTTTTTCAGTTTGAGCCATGACTTAACATGTTCTTTCCCTTCCCTAACCCTCAAGGTTTTCATGTTTTCATACCACAGTGAGGCATAACCTTTTAGTTTCATGATAGCAACCTTAAAAGCCTTTCTATCAGTGTATCCTTTAAACTCAAAGACTCTTTCTACAGACCTCAACCAATCTAGGAAATCATCAGGGTTCATGCTACCTAGAAAGTCAGGGATTTCTACCTTTATGTCTTTGTCTTGGTGTCTGAGAAGACTTTGATCTGAGCCATCTGAGTCTGACATTTCAAATTGATCTACAGGTTGCCTCCTCCTTCCTCCACCTTGTGGGAAAGGTGCTCCTCTTCCTCGACCTCTGCCTCCTCTTGTGTCATTGTTCTGTTGGCCCTCAAGAAGTTCATTGACAGACCTGGAGACTTCCATCACAGTTCTGACAAGACCTTGAACTGTGGTTTCAAGACCTGTAATTCTCTCTTCACTCATGGTTGATTTTGTGTTTTTAATGTAGTTAGGTAAATGAACTCACAAACCAAAGCTCTGATAACCAATTGCACTGAAAGTATCAAGGAAACAAGCACAATGTAGACAAAAGAAGCTAAGCTTAGGACACTCAAAGTTTGTTCTGTTTTGTTTGGGCTGAATGCTGAAAGAAAGAGATAGAACCTTTACCAAAGCACAAAGCCAATGGTTGAGGGTTGAACCTTGATCCCAGCACACAACTAAGGGTCTAAGCTCACTTCCAAGCACACAACAAAGGAACTTTCTCAAGCACACATCCAAGAGATAATAACAGAAACAAAGGTTTCAGTTTTGTGTTTACTTCAAATCTGCCTTTCATTCATTAGCAATATGCCTTATATAGGCAAAGAAATTACATCTTACTCATTCATTACATCCTAGGGCCATAATTGGCTTACAAAAGAAACAGAAATAACAGCTACATTGTTCAGAACTAAAGCAATAAAGTAGAAAAAACAGTTCTAATGAGACAATCTGACTTAATTGATTTGTTTAGGTTGATCTGGTGAAGGAGTGGACTTTCAGGCTTGATTATTGAGCCAAACCGGAGTGGGATGAGTGCCAAAGGTTCTGCTAAAGGACCCTTGAGCTGGTTTGTTCAAAATAGGAAAGTCTGATAGTGACATTTGAACTACTGCAAAAAGGCTGAATTCTGGACAGTTTGAGTTTGTCCCTAAGCTAACTTTTGTTGTGTGCATTTCCTGGAGAAGAATTCCTGGACAAAGTTGTAGAGGACCCTCCCTAGGACCAAGATTGATCATTGGTTAGGTTTGTTTGAGTGTGTAAGGCCCCCATGGACCCTGTTTAGAAAGACTGTGACTGACTGGTTGTGGCTGAGTGTTGTCTTGGCTAAGACTTGGGAAGTGAATGGCTAGGCATTGTCCTGGCTGGTGGGGTGTTGTTTTTGTTGACATGAAATGATTGTTACTTGGGCTGAATAAGGCATTGTCATAGCTAGTCATGGTGTTGGCTGCATTGTTGTTGTTGTCTTGAATGATGTAGTTCTGTCTGTCTTAAGCTTGTGTCCTGCCTTGATCATGTACTCCTGTTGCAACCTCCCCTTCTTGAAAAGGATTTGCCCTCAAATCTTCATCACCTTCATCATCTAATTCACCATGGTAGGGGCTCAGGTCTCCAACATTGAAGGTACCATGGACACCATAACTTCCTGGTAGATCCACCTTGTAAGCATTAGGACCCAGCTTCTCCAATATGTCAAATGGTCCATCAGCTCTTGGCATGAGCTTGTTTCTTCTCTTGTCTGGAAATCTCTCTTTTCTTAAATGCAACCAGACAAGATCCCCTGCTTTGAACTCCCTTGCTTTCTTAGGTCCTTTGGATCTAGCCTTGTACAACTCATTGGATTTCTCAATCTGCTTCTTGACTTGCTCGTGAATCTGTATCATTTGCTCAGCTCTTTTCTTGGCATCATAGTTTGCTTTGCTTCCTTTGACTGGGGCCAGGTCTGTAGGCATGAGAGGATTAGTACCATAAACTGTTTCAAAAGGACTCTTACCTGTGCTGCTAGAGGGGGCTCTGTTGAAGGCAAACTCAGCTTGTGCTAGCCTGAGATACCAATCTTTCAAGGATTTTGAAACAATGCTCCTCAAGATCTTCCCTAAGGTCCTGTTAGTGACTTATGTCTGCCCATCAGTTTGAGGATGGTGAGAAGTACTAAACAGTAGCCTAGTCTTCAATAGCCTCCACAATGTCCTCCAGAAGTGACTCATGAACTTTGTGTCTCTATCTGAGACAATGCTTCTAGGTACACCATGTAACTTGACAACCTCTTTGAAGTATAACTCAGCCACTCCCAAGGCATCTTTAGTCTTTTTACAAGCAATGAAATGTGCCATCTTACTGAACCTATCTACAACCACCATGATGGAATCCTTTCCCCTTTGAGTTCTTGGTAGTGCTACAATAAAATCCATGCTGAGATCTTCCCATAGCTTGTTTGGTACTGGGAGTGGTGTGTAAGGACCAGCCTGAAAATGTGCTTTGGCTAGCTGACAAGACCTGCACCTCTTGAAAGCATCTTGCACATCACTGAGCATCTTAGGCCAATAGAACTGATCTTGTAGTATATCATAGGTCTTCTGTACCCCAAAGTGACAAGCAAGGCCATTGGAGTGAACTTCTTTGACCAGCAGTCCCCTATAAGGTCCCTTAGGTACACATAGTTTGTTTCCATAGAATAGGTAGCCTTCCTGGGCTGTGTATTTGCTCCCCTTCTTAACTTGTCCTTCCTGATGCACCTCCCATTCATGCTTGAAGTCTGGGTCTTCCTGGTAGAGCTCTTTCATGAATTCAAAACCCAACACCTTTTGTTCCATGAAGGTTAACATCAGAGATCTTCTAGACAGTGCATCAGCTACAATATTGTTCCTTCCCTCTATATATTTGCTGGAGAATGAGAAAGATTGTAAGAACTCTACCCATTTGGCATGTCTGGGGTTGAGTTTATGCTGCCCATTGATGTACTTGAGGGCTTCATGATCAGAATGTAGCACAAATGGCTTAGGCTTTAAGTAGTGCCCCTAATGGTTCAATGCTCTCACAATGGCATAGAATTCCTTGTCATATGTGGAGTAATTAAGCTTAGCCCCATTTAACTTCTCACTGAAGTATGCAACATGCTTCTTCTCTTATGTAAGTACAACTCATATGCCAAGACCACTGGCATCACACTCTACCTCAAAGCGTTTGTTGAAATCTGGTAGAACCAATATTGGAGATTTGCACAATAGCTCCTTGATCAGGTTGAAGGACTTCTCAGCTTTATCACTCCACTTGAACTCTCCCTTCTTCATGCATTCAGTAATAGGGGCCATGATGGAGCTAAACCCATGTATGAACCTTCTGTAGAAGGAGGCTAGACCATGAAAACTTCTAACATCAGTCACAGTTTGAGGGAGTGGCCATTCCTTGATCGCCTTAACCTTCTCAGGGTCAACTGCTACCCCTTCTTTAGAAATGATGAACCCAAGGAAGTAAACCTCAGGCTGCATGAAAGTGCACTTTTCCAATTTTCCATACAGTTTGTTCTCCCTTAGAACCTTAAACAATAATCTCAGATGCTGCATATGTTTTTCCTTAGTTGAGCTATAAACAAGAATGTCATCAAAGTAAACCACCACAGACTTGCCTAAGTATGGCCTTAGGACTTCTGTCATCAACCTCATGAAGGTACTAGGGGCATTAGACAACCCAAAAGGCATTACCAACCATTCATAGAGCCCATGTTTAGTTTTGAAAGCTGTTTTCCACTCATCTCCTGCTCTTATCCTTACTTGGTGATAGCCCTGCCTTAGATCAATCTTTGTGAACACTTGAGCCCCACTCAACTAATCCAGAATATCATTAAGTCTAGGTATGGGGAACCTATACTTAATAGTAATGTTGTTGATGGCTCTACTGTCAATGCACATACGCCAGGTCCCATCCTTCTTTGGTACAAGCAAAGCTGGTACAGCACAAGGGCTGAGGGACTCCCTGACATAACCCTTGTTTAGTAGCTCACCTACTTGAAGCTGGAGCTCTTGTGTAGCCTTAGGATCACTCCTGTAAGCTGGCTTATTGGGTAGGATAGCTCCAGGTACTAGGTCAATGTGGTGTTCTATTCCCCTAAGTGGTGGCAGTCCACTAGGGAGCTCAGAAGGAAAGACATCCCCATAAGCTTCTAGAATAGACTTGACCTCCTCAGGGATATCAACCATGCTTATCCCAGTATCCTTGGCAAGCAGTATGTACACAGGTTGTAACTCACTTAGCTCTTGCACTATTTCTGACTCACTTATCAACATGACTTCCTTGGAAGCCTCACTTATGGGGGGTGGGTTGATCTTTAAAGCAGGGGGTAAAGGTGCCAGGATGACTTTCTTCTTCCCAAACTTAAAAGTGTAGGTGTTGTCCCTTCCATGGTGAATATCATCCCTATCAAACTACCATGGCCTTCCCAGCAAGAGGTGACAAGCATCAGTAGGTAGAACATCACACAAACTTTCATCAACATACCCTTTACCAATTAAGAAAGGTACAATACACTGCTTGTCCACCTTAATCTCAGCTCCTTTGTTCAACCATCTGAGTTTGTAAGGTAGGGGGTGGTCCTTGGTGGGTAGAGCTAGTTTGTCTATCAGGGTTTTGGAAGCCACATTAGTGAAGCTTCCACCATCAATAATGAGATTGCAGACCCTACCCTTGATAGTACATCTGGTTCTAAAAATCTGGTGTCTCTGGTCCTCTTCTAAGGGCTGAGGTTGAGCATGCATTACCCTCCATGTTACCAAACTTAACCCAGCATCAGGCTCTATCAACTCCTCACTAGCCTCTATCTCAGACTCTTCCATTTCATCATCACAGACCAACACCACATCCTCTCCCCAATGAATTACTTCTAGGGTGCTCAGAGCTCTTTTAGATGGACACTCTCTAGCAAAATGTCCATATCCTTGACATTGAAAACACTTTTTGAGAGGGGTATTTTTTCTTTGGCCTGCATCAACAGCCTTGCCTTTATCAGGGTTGAAAGGAGTCTTGGTAGGAATCACAGGTTCTCCTATCTTGACTCCTACAAAGGGTTTGAAGGTAAGGGTTCTAGCAGGTGTCTTAGAGGCACTGGCTTTTCCTTTCCCCAACTTTTCTACCCTTAAAGACAAGTTGACAGCTTCCTCAAAGGAGTATATATTCTGTAGTCTGACTTTACTAGCTATCCTCTCATCCAAACCTTCTAAGAACCTTGCTATCTTTTGTTCAGGTTTCTCAACAACCTCACATTGCAGTGTGAGTTGTTCAAAGTCCCTTAGATAAGACTCTACAGGTCTTTGGTCTTGTTTCAGGTGAGTGAGCTTAATGAACATGTCCTGAGTGTAGTCCCTAGAGACAAACTTAGCCCTCATTTTCTTTTTCAGTTTGAGCCATGCCTTAACATGTTCTTTCCCTTCCCTAACCCTCAAGGTTTTCATGTTTTCATACCACAGTGAGGCATAACCTTTTAGTTTCATGATATCAACCTTAAAAGCCTTTCTATCAGTGTATCCTTTAAACTCAAAGACTCTTTCTACAGACCTCAACCAATCTAGGAAATCATCAGGGTTCATGCTACCTAGAAAGTCAGGGATTTCTACCTTTATGTCTTTGTCTTGGTGTCTGAGAAGACTTTGATCTGAGCCATCTGAGTCTGACATTTCAAATTGATCTACAGGTTGCCTCCTCCTTCCTCCACCTTGTGGGAAAGGTGCTCCTCTTCCTCGACCTCTGCCTTCTCTTGTGTCATTGTTCTGTTGGCCCTCAAGAAGTTCATTGACAGACCTGGAGACTTCCATCACAGTTCTGACAAGACCTTGAACTGTGGTTTCAAGACCTGTAATTCTCTCTTCACTCATGGTTGATTTTTGTGTTTTTAATGTAGTTAGGTAAATGAACTCACAAACCAAAGCTCTGATAACCAATTGCACTGAAAGTATCAAGGAAACAAGCACAATGTAGACAAAAGAAGCTAAGCTTAGGACACTCAAAGTTTGTTCTGTTTTGTTTGGGCTGAATGCTGAAAGAAAGAGATAGAACCTTTACCAAAGCACAAAGCCAATGGTTGAGGGTTGAACCTTGATCCCAGCACACAACTAAGGGTCTAAGCTCACTTCCAAGCACACAACAAAGGAACTTTCTCAAGCACACATCCAAGAGATAATAACAGAAACAAAGGTTTCAGTTTTGTGTTTACTTCAAATCTGCCTTTCATTCATTAGCAATATGCCTTATATAGGAAAAGAGATTACATCTTACTCATTCATTACATCCTAGGGCCATAATAGGCTTACAAAAGAAACAGAAATAACTGCTACATTGTTCAGAACTAAAGCAATAAAGTAGAAAAAACAGTTCTAATGAGACAATCTGACTTAATTGATTTGTTTAGGTTGATCTGGTGAAGGAGTGGACTTTCAGGCTTGATTATTGAGCCAAACCGGAGTGGGATGAGTGCCAAAGGTTCTGCTAAAGGACCCTTGAGCTGGTTTGTTCAAAATAGGAAAGTCTGATAGTGACATTTGAACTACTGCAAAAAGGCTGAATTGTGGACAGTTTGAGTTTGTCCCTAAGCTAACTTTTGTTGTGTGCATTTCCTGGAGAAGAATTCCTGAACAAAGTTGTAGAGGACCCTCCCTAGGACCAAGATTGATCATTGGTTAGGTTTGTTTGAGTGTCTAAGGCCCCCATGGACCCTGTTTAGAAAGACTGTGACTGACTGGTTGTGGCTGAGTGTTGTCTTGGCTAAGACTTGGGAAGTGGATGGCTAGGCATTGTCCTGGCTGGAGGGGTGTTGTTTTTGTTGACATGAAATGATTGTTACTTAGGCTGAATAAGGCATTGTCATAGCTAGTTGATGCGTGTATTTTATATAGACTTTTTAGTCCATGTATGCACGCATTTCTATGTTATTTGGGTGATATCATATCATCATATGCCCCTATTTGGCTACTTTGTACTTTCATTACCATTTTGTAGGTACAAGCTGCATAGTAGCAGAAACCGAACCAAAGTAGTCCACTTTTCATGCATTTAGGAGAATGGGAGAATCGGGACAGGAGCTCTTGCGTGCCTTGGGAAGCGTGAAACCATTCATTATCAAGCCCAAAGTCATGACTCTTACTATGTACTATGCCAGAAGACCTCGATCGAGTACGCATTTGGTCGATCGAGGTGAGTTCAAGCCAGAAGACCTCGATCGAGCTACATACTTTGCTCGATCGAGTAGAAGAAGTTTACCAGTTGGTCGATCGAGTAGATGAAATGCTCGATCGACTGATTTCCATGAATAAAAGCCTCGATCGAGTGGCTATTTCCCTTGATCGAGTAGATTCTATTACGGGCTTTAAGTCCATAAGGTTAATTAGGTTAAGAGTCGTGTTATACACTATATATGACTCTTATTTACGTCATTAGTTATTCAGCAACTATTATTGAGTTGGAATCATTCAGTAATTAGCATTAATTTTCAATTAGTTTCTGAACTTTATCTTTGGTTTGCATTCGGGTTTATCGACGTAGGATTTATTCTTTACGCCGGATTTGCTAAGATTGTAAACTTCTTCTTTTGTCTTTTACTCTTAATCTTTAGTCTTAATTACTGTTTCTCTTCCTAATTACTGCTGCGTTATTGTCTATGCTTGTTAATTACGATTTTATTATGTCTTTCGTCATATGTTCAATCGTCTTTGTTAGCATAGTTAATAGCATGAGTAGCTAATTCTTTTTGTATGTTGGGATGAGGGAAACTGTAGTAGAGGCCTGTTAGGATAGATTATTTTAGTTAGTCTTGAATATGAGAATTGATCTTTGTAATCTAATTGAGGTTTAGTCGAATGAGTATACGCAGAAGACTAGGCTAGGTAGTTAACCCCGACCTGGATTGAGAGATTGGAAGGGAAGGCTTGCTTAGAATTGATAGGTGACTCCTAAGAGGACGAGAGCTAATTAGGAAAATCCCTAGGGTGGTTTGAGACCGAGAGGAGAAAACCATTGCCCTTCTCATTGATAGATTGACTGACTTAGTTAACCCGTAGATGCCGATACTGCAGTAGACCGAATCCTAGCATATTCTTCTCTTTTCTGATTTATTTCATATTAATTTCTTCCTTTATTTCTCTTTCCTTTAATCTTATTTAGTTTAGATAAAACCTTTTCAAAACCCCCCAGTTTGTTACTTGCAGATCTAGATTACAGTTAATTAGTTTCCTCCCTGTGGAGATCGACCCTACTTCCGCTATCTTCTTAGTTAGTAGACTTAGGTTTTATTTTTGGTGTATAACAACCACATCAAATTTTGGCGCCGTTGCCGGGGAGGCAATTTAATTTTCTGTTTATTTATTTCTGTCTCGTCTTAAGGAATTTCTAATTCCTTAAGACTGTTCTTATCTTTCTCTTTATAGTTGTGTATGAGCAAGTCCCAAAGGCTCGAATTAGTGGAAGCTGATCCGGAGCCTGAAAGAACCTTCCTACGTAGGAAGAGAGGGTTAGATAAGACTATTCAGGAGGAAGACTTGAGTACTTCTGAATCCGTCTTCGACAGTTTCATTTTCGATGAAGATTTGACTGTTGAGACTATTTTGCCAGCAAAGATGCCTAATATTGCTAGCCATTCTGAGCCTACAGCCGCATGTATACCTCAAGGATTCAAACTTACAACGGACGAAGATGGAACTACTTTCGATCTTCGTCCGTCTTATATCAAGCTTGTCCAGCAGGACAAGTATAGGGGTGTAGCTGGGGAGGATCCGAGGAAGCATATGGAGACCTTTGCTGACTACTGTTCTTCTATTCCAGTTTCCAAAGGGGTGACAGCTGACAAGATCAAGGAATTCTTGTTTCCTTTTTCCCTTACTGATAATGCCAAAGACTGGTTGAAGAATTTGAATCGAGAAGAGCTGGGTATTACTGACTGGACCACACTCGTACTGGCTTTCTATAAAAAATATTTTCCACCGCAGAGGACGAATGCTTTGAGGGGTCAGATTACTAATTTCAAGCAAACGACTCATGAAAATCTCTATGAGTCCTGGGATCGATTCAAGATGCTAGTGAGGTCTCTTCCTCACCATGGGTTCGAGCAGTGGTTTCTGTGTAACCAGTTTTACACCGGGTTATATGACGATCATCGAGCCATTCTAGATGTCGCGTCAAACGGGAGGTTCCAGAAGGAAATAGATGATGATAAGGGTTGGAAACTGGTTGAGGAGATGGCAACCCATTGTGCTGAATATGGTAATCTGAGGAGTGGTACACGGACAATAGCTAGTATTGATTCTGAAGGTCTGGATGCAAAATTCGATAAACTAAATGCCAGACTTGACAAATGGGAGAAGAAAGCTGAAGATAACCAGCAGACGGTTCATTTGCTGCAGCAGGATGATATGATTACTTGCAAAAGGTGTGGTGAAACTGGTCACACGACTATAGACTGTCTCGCTGAAAGGGAACAAGTCTTTTCCTTTCAAAAATACCGTCAAGGAGGTGGGCACTACAATCAAGGGAATATCCATCCCAATTTGAGATGGACAAGCCAGCACGTCTTAAATCCTACACCTCCACCACCACAGCCGACGTATCAACCGCCGCACAAGCAAGGATTTCAGAACATCCAGTCTTCACAGCAAGCTAGTTCCTCATCTGTAGGAATTTCAGAAATCGGGGAGTTAAAGTCTATGATCCAAGCTTTAGCTATCCAAATGAGCAAAACTGATCAAGCAACGAATGCTACTATTAAGCTCTTGGAGTCGCAGATTGCTCAATTGGCAGAAGTTCGATCGACTAGGCAACCTGGGCAGTTACCGTCTCAAACTGACAAGAACAAGGAGACGCTGAATATGATTTCTCTGAGAAGCGGTCTTGCTTATGACAGTCCTGGTACAGTTGCTGATATTTCTGGTGCGCATCCTGATGTTGCGAAGACTGTTGCTGGTAATGCAATCGATCGAGAGGTTATTGCTAGTCGATCGAATGAAATGAAGGAGAATCTACTCGATCGAGAGATGGGTGTTAGTCGATCGAGTGAATCAGAAAGCAAGTTACTCGATCGAGAGGTTGTTGATGGTCGATCGAGTGATCCAGATGAACAAGTGGTCGATCGAGAGAACCAAGTTGCCCGATCGAATAAATTGACTGAGGAAGCTGCTCGATCGAGCAGTTTAAGCTCTGATAATCTTCGATCGAGTGATATTGATACTCGATCGATGGGTTTTCATGAGCGAGAAGCTCGTTCGAAAGGGTTAAGCAAGCGGATGATCAACAATGCAATTGTCAAGGATATGCAACGTGGTAATCCTGACATTCCAGTTCCGTTTCCTGGTCGATTGAAGAAGGCTAAGGTCGAGAAGGAATTTGCTCGGTTCGCTGATATTGTACGCAATCTCAAGGTGAACGTTCCTTTTGCAGACCTCCTATTAAAGGTACCCTCTTACCTAAAATTTATGCGTGAAATTCTTTTGCGTAAGAGGTCCGTAGACACTGTAGAGACTGTAGCATTGACCGAGGAATGCTCTGCGTTCCTCCAGAACAAATGCCCCCCTAAGCTGTCTGACCCAGGTAGTTTTTCTATACCGTGTCATATAGGCACCTATCTCATAGACAACGCGTTATGTGACCTAGGAGCTAGTGTTAGCGTCTTACCTTTGTCTTTGGCCAAACGGTTAGGCTTTACCAAGCTTCAGTGTACAAACATGACAGTGCAGATGACAGATAGGACCTTGTCTCGACCCTTAGGAATCATAGAGGATAATCCTGTGTAAATAGGAATATTCTTTATCCCGGTCGATTTCATAGTTTTGGATATACCTAAGGATTCTCACACTCCCATCATTTTGGGAAGACCGTTCTTGCATACTGCGCAAGCGGTTATTGATGTTGGGTTACAGACTCTGACTTTTCAAATAGGTGGGGAGAATTTAGTATTCACACAGTCTCATGTTAATAAGCGTCCTATGCTTGTGTCACCATGCTACGCACTTCCCTTATCCGATATCACACCTGATTTATTCACGCATGACAAAGCTTCGGTTTCTATCGAACCTATAGCTCCTATCTGTGATATCCCCATTGCTACCGTAACACCTCCGCCCCAGCTTGGGAGCAAATTGGAGGAACATGCTGTTGTGTGTTGCATTACAGGTAGTGAATCAGTAGCATTGGAGCTGGAAAAGGGAATGCCCGGTTCGCATAACGATGTCAAGAAGAAGAAGTCCAAGAAGGATAAAGGAGCTCGCATGTACGCAAGTGATTCCGAAGTGGAGCTAGACTCCAAGAAACCAACGTACGTGTGGAGGAAGAAGACGGAACTTACCGCAGCTGAGGGTACTTCCGCAAGTCAAAGGCCAAACGGTGGCCTTCTCATGAAACTATTTGGTTGGTAGCCGGGTTTGCAACCCCGTGCAACTTGTAAAAACAATTTATCGCGTTTTCAATTAGACAATTAGACTATCACGTGATAATCCGTAGTTTAGATAGATAATTTATATTTCCTATTGGACAATTTTTGGTATTTTCTGGTATTCGGGTGGCATCGTTTTGCAGGAACGGAAGCGGAAATCAACTGTTCAAATCGTGGGCTGTGCAATTACGAAGTGCTCGATCGAGTAAAGCTGACTACTCGATCGAGCTGTTTTACCTGGAAAAGTTGCTCGATCGAGTAGAATTTCTACTCGATCGACCCCTAATTTGCTGCTGGTTTGGGGAAGCTTTGTTTTGTGAGTTGTTTCTGTTCCTTTTGTTTTTCCATTCTTCATATATAATTCATTCCTTAGGAACATGTATTAGGTTGTTTTTCCCTTTCCCTTATACGCTTTTGTGCTTTAGCCAATGAGGACATTGTCTGTTTTGGTTTGGGGAAGTGTTTTACATCCTTTTGCGTCTGCATTTGCATTTGTATTGCATTCACGTTTACATTCATGTCAATTAGAACAATTTGAAAAAATCAAAAATATCATGTTTATTTTTGCATATAGTTGAGTCGGATTGGAGTCTTGTTCATGATGAAATTGCACTACAAGTCTATTTTATGTTATTCTTTGCACCTTTCTTGATTTATTTAGCAAAATCGAAATAGTGAACTATTGAATTTTGTCTTGGAATTTAATTTTGGCTAGTAGACTTGACTCGACTTTTTGGCAAACTACTTATATTTTCTGAGATTTTAGAGCCTATAACTGGTGACATCCATGACCAGTTCATCTAGGAATGAGAGTAGTTACTCCCCACATCTCGTGTCATTTGCTTGTATATGAATTTTGATTTCTTATTGCCTGCACGCATTGGGTTTGTGGTCAGTATTATGTGTTTTGAGAATATTTGCATCTCCCTTTTCCTCATTTTACCCCATTAACTCCACATAAAGCCATATCTGCCTGTTGCCCTTAACTACATCCTAAATTAAGCCTACCTTTGCTGAGCTAGTTTGTAATCGAGGTATATTCTACCGTTGTGTCAGTTTTTGGCTCGTTTCATTGATTGGAGTGGTATTTACGAGAAAAAGAAGAGATGTGAGAATAGTGTCTCGATCGAGTACTTTGTTTAGCTCGATCGAGCAGATTTGGTGTTTATGTGCCTCGATCGAGTGACATGTTCTGCTCGATCGAGTGTTTTCCTCAGTCAGCCAAGAAAGAGAAAGAGAAAGAAAAAGAAAAGAAAGAAAAAATGAAAAAAATATATTGAAAAATGATTGGCTGAAGTTATTGTTTTCTACACCTCCTATGCGTATCATTATCTTGTCGAGGTGTTATATGGGATTTGTGTTGGTTATGCCTATATTGGTTAAGGCATTGAGCTTAATTTTGAAAGTTGGAAGAATGGAACGAGTTTTACTGCGGTCTTGTTAGGAACTAGCTTGGCTATTTACCCTCACATTTCCATTAATTGTTTTGCCCCTTCTTACCAATTAGCCTCACATATCCATATCTTTGCAAATGTTCGGCACGTGATTGTCCTTGAACGGTGGTTATGCGTGTGTACGGTGCTTGAATCATCTTTCATATTAGTTAGCAATGCATGTTGTGTCGGTCGTAGTCTAGGTGAGTGGCTATATTTTCTTCTCTCTTTCTTACACATATTTACTTACCATTTGCTTGTTGAGAGAAGAGTGACCCGTGAGAGTCCGAATTTGGTTGAGTCTTGCAAGGTCGAAAGTCTAATTTATTTCCAAGATTGTATAAATTCGTTCACTTTCGTATTAAGCTTTGTAGCGATTGATCGAGTGCATTGAACTGTTTAACATTGACCTGTAGCTTGCTCTGAGACTTACTCCATTCCCCTAGGTTTATTTTGTTTCATATAGCTGCATTTAGTTTGCTTGAGGACAAGCAAAGGTTTGGTTTGGGGAAGTTTGATGCGTGTATTTTATATAGACTTTTTAGTCCATTTATGCACGCATTTCTATGTTATTTGGGTGATATTATATCATCATATGCCTCTATTTGGCTACTTTGTACTTTCATTACCATTTTGTAGGTACAAGCTGCATAGTAGCAGAAACCGAACCAAAGCAGTCCACTTTGCATGCATTTAGGAGAATGGGAGAATCGGGATAGGAGCTCTTGCCTTGGGAAGCGTGAAACCATTCATTATCAAGCCCAAAGTCATGACTCTTACTATGTACTATGCCAGAAGACCTCGATCGAGTACGCATTTGGTCGATCGAGGTGAGTTGAAGCCAGAAGACCTTGATCGAGCTACATACTTTGCTCGATCGAGTAGAAGGAGTTTACCAGTTGGTCGATCGAGTAGATGAAATGCTCGATCGACTGATTTCCATGAATAAAAGCCTCGATCGAGTGGCTATTTCCCTCGATCGAGTAGAGTCTATTACGGGCTTTAAGTCCATAAGGTTAATTACGTTAAGAGTCGTTTTATACACTATATATGACTCTTATTTACGTCATTAGTTATTCAACAACTATTATTGAGTTGGAATCATTCAGTCATTAGCATTTATTTTCGATTAGTTTCTGAACTTAATCTTTGGTTTGCATTCGGGTTTATCGACGTAGGATTTGTTCTTTACGCCGGATTTGCTAAGATTGTAAACTTCTTCTTTTCTCTTTTACTCTTAATCTTTAGTCTTAATTACTGTTTCTCTTCCTAATTACTACTGCGTTATTGTCTATGCTTGTTAATTACGATTTTATTATGTCTTTCGTCATATGTTCAATCGTCTTTGTTAGCATAGTTAATAGCATGAGTAGCTAATTCTTTTTGTATGTTGGGATGAGGGAAACTATAGTAGAGGCATGTTAGGATAAATTATTTTAGTTAGTCTTGAATATGAGAATCGATCTTTGCAATCTAATTGAGGTTTAGTCGAATGAGTATACGCAGGAGACTAGGCTAGGTAGTTAACCCCGACCTGGATCGAGAGATTGGAAGGGAAGGCTTGCTTAGAATTGATAGGTGACTCCTAAGAGGACGAGAGTTAATTAGGAAAATCCCTAGGGTGGTTTGAGACCGAGAGGAGAAAACCATTGCCCTTCTCATTGATAGATTGACTGACTTAGTTGACCCATAGATGCCGATACTGCAGTAGACCGAATCCTAGCATATTCTTCTCTTTTCTGATTTATTTCATATTAATTTCTTCCTTTATTTCTCTTTCCTTTAATCTTATTTAGTTTAGATAAAACCTTTTCAAAAACCCCCAGTTTGTTACTTGTAGATCTAGATTATAGTTAATTAGTTTCCTCCCTGTGGAGATCGACCCTACTTCCGCTATCTTCTTAGTTAGTAGACTTAGGTTTTATTTTTGGTGTATAATGACCACATCACTAGTCATGGTGTTGGCTGCATTGTTGTTGTTGTCTTGAATGATGTTGTTCTGTCTGTCTTGAGCTTGTGTCCTACCTTGATCATGTACTCCTGTTCCAAACTTCCAAAGTTATATCTCAAGCTCCTATAACTTTGTCTCACATAAATCTTCAAAGTTATGCGTTAATCTCGTATAACTTTGATCTCCTTTCTTGTAATTGTTGTTAGCTATGATAAGACTAAAGCACACAATTACATGCATATGATATATCAGCACATTATCAAGTATATACATGTCATTATCAAAACTATAAAATAGGTCCAACAAACACTCTCTCTAATTGCTTGGTTGGGACTCCATCAATCACAATTTTGTTGAGTACATATCTTCATTAAGACGAAACCAACCAAGCTAAAACCTATGGTGACATTTTTATGGTGACTGTCGCACATTAACGCACACGTTAGTGGCATGTCCAAACCCACTAGAAAAAAAAGGTAAAAAATGAATTGAAAATAAAAGAAAAGAACAAAAAATAATAATAATGAATATTAAGATAAGGTTCAGGTTTGATACAACGGGGCTAACTATGTAATGAAAGACGGTAAAAACAAATATTAAGAAATGAAATTAAGGAGACATGATATGAATTGATACAAAATGCTGAAGCAAATGAACGGTTTTGATTATTTATGTTTAACAAGAACTGATACTAAATTTGAATCGAGATAACAAACTTGCAGCGGAAAAAACGAACAAAAGAAAATTAGTTTGGCTAATTGGTTGAGATTTATGTTATTAAATTGATATATATTGTTTAAAACAAATTATATTGATTATCCCACTACTACAAATACAGGCAATAACAACGCCCCATCAACAACGCATACTCACGAAAATAAAGGAAAACCGTTGTGGAATGGAGAATTATTTATCCGCGGAATTTTATTAAACCTAATAACAACGGTATTAGTTTTTCGAACGTTGTTAATAGTTTTAACAACGGCGTGAACCAAAATAACCGTTGTAAATAAATTTACTAATAACAACAGTTTATTCTATATCCGTTGTTATTAATTTAGCGCGAAATAAGGAAAAGTAATAACAACGGGTATGAAAAGCCCGTTGTTATAATGTGTTATTAATTTGGCGTAATATTTGGCTTAAATTAATAACAACGGATATCATTTTGTTGTACGTTGTTGTTAGTTGTAACAACGGATATAACTTTGTTAACCGTTTTAAATAAAGAACCTAATAACAACGGTGACTATGAATAATAACCGTTGTCAATACTTTTAATAAAGATGAAAAAAACACACAACACTAATAACACTGTACTGCAACACAAAAACACAAACACAAAGCGATTATACTGCATCACAAAACCACAAACACTAATAATTTATTGATTTCCTGATCGTCTCTTTGTCATCATCTCCGTCTGCTATTTCGTATTAATCAGGTATTCTAATAATTTTTCTTTATTGATTTCCTGAATTTCGTTTATTTGTGAATTAGTTGCCTTATACATTGCATTTTCTGAATTAGTTGGCTTATTATTGAATTAGTTTTAATTAGTTGGATTTTCTGAATTACTTTGCTTACTATATATACTACGAATGTAGATAAATGACTCGAACTTGGATGAATGCTGCGAATATGAGTGACCCAAACTATAAGGATGGTTTAGCTGAGTCGTTGCGAACAATTTGAATGGTTCTTCTAGTATTCCATGCCCTTGTGAAAGATGTGGTAATATTAGGTATATGGCTATTCCGGACGTTAAAATTCACCTAGAAAAGTATAGTTTTAGTCGATCCTATACCCGTTGGATTTTTCATGGGGAATCATTAGAGGAAGATAATAATTTTGAAGAAGATGATCTTGAGGTATACGAAAGGATAACTGATGATCCCGAGTTTGCCGAGTATGTTGAGTTGGAAGCAGACGAGTTGATGTTGGGTCTACAGATAATGAAGAAAAAGATGATGAATCAAATGCTTTTGAAGATGAAAACATTAATTTGGATGACCTTGACAACATGTATGAGAAGTTGTGTGAGTCTGAAGCGCCTCTATACCCTGGTTGTAAGTACACAAAGATGTCGGCTGTGGTGAAGTTGTATAATATCAAGGGGGCAAATGGGGTTAGTGACACGTGTTTCACTAGTTTATTAGCCTTGATAAACGACATGCTTCCAGATGGTAATATTCTTCCCGTTAAGACATATGAGGCTAAAAAACTAATTAGAGGGGTGGGTATGAAATATGAGAAAATACATGCATGTCCAAATGATTGCGTATTGTATCGAAAAAAATATCAAAACTTAACCAATTGTCCGGTTTGTTTTGAGTGGCGTTATAAGGATAAGGAAGGGATACCGGCTAAGGTATTATGGTATTTTCCAGTGATACCAAGATTCATAAGGATGTTTGCGAATAGCAATGATTCAAAAATGTTAACTTGGCATGAAACTGGAAGAATAAATGATGGGAAGCTAAGACACCCGGCAGATGGTATGCAATGGAAATCGTTCGACGCTAAGTATCCCGATTTCGGCATTGAACCTAGAAACTTACGTCTAGCGCTGTCCACTGATGGAATGAAACCACATGGAAACATGAGTACCCAACATAGTACTTGGCCAGTAGTGTTGGCAATATACAACTTACCTCCATATGTGTGCATGAAAAGAAAGTACTTGATGTTGTCGTTGTTAATTTCCGGCCCTAAACAACCTGGAAATAATATAGATGTCTATTTGGAACCTCTTTGAGATGATTTGCGAATTTTGTGGGATAGTGGGATAGAAGTATTTGATGCATATAGGAATGAAACTTTCAATTTGAGAGCGATGTTATTGTGTACAATAACCGACTATCCGGCTTATGGCGACCTTTCTGGGCATACGGTGCATGGGAAAGAGGCTTGTCCATTGTGTGGGGAGGATATCGAGTTTGAATACTTGAAGTGTTCTCATAAGTATGTGTATTTGGGAAATAGGAGGGGCTTGGATCCTGACCATTGTTATCGCAAGCAGCAGAAAGCATTTAATGGACGTCAAGAACATCGTCAACCTCCTAGAATTTTGAGTGGGCATGAAGTTTCTCAGAAAGTAAAGCATATTGAGATAAAATATGGGAAGAAGAACGGCTCTAAATTGTCTACTCGTGGGTATAAGAAAAGATCCATATTTTTTGATAAACTTTCATATTGGCCTGACCTGGAGGTCAGGCATTGCCTCGATTTCATGCACATTGAGAAAAATGTCTGTGATAATATTATCAATACCCTCCTGAATGTTCCCGGTAAAACAAAGGATAATGCCGCAGCTAGGGAAGATATGCAAATGATGGGTATTAGGTTAGAGTTGGCACCACAGAAGAGAGGTAATGGTACATTTTTACCGCCAGCAGCTTATACCCTTTCACGGAATGAGAAAAAAGAGTTTTGTGCATGCTTGAATGGAATGAAAGTGCCACATGGTTATTCGTCCAACATCAAAAGCCTTGTGTCGATGCAAGATCTAAAACTCACCGGGTTAAAGTCACATGATTGCCACACTTTGATGCAACAATTACTATCCGTGGCTATTCGCTCCATTTTACCGGAAAAGGTACGATATGCTATTACCAGATTCTGTCTCTTCTTCCAGTCCATATGCGATAAAGTCATCGATCCCGATGATGCAGATTCATTGCAGGACCTCGTTGTCACCTCTCTTTGTCATTTTGAAATGTATTTTCCACCCTCTTTCTTCACTATCATGATTCACATGACCACTCACTTGGTTAGGGAGATTTTGTACCTTGGGCCCGTGTACTTGAGATACCAGTATCCTTTCGAAAGATTGATGAAAGTCTACAAGGACTATACATCTAATCGGTATCATCCAGAAGGTTGTATTGCTGAACGTGCTATATTAGACGAAGCTCTTGCATATTGTTACGCTCATCTCTCCCCTGAGGAGTTAATTGGCGTTCCAAAGAATCGTCATAGTGACTGGATGACCGGAAAAGGTATTAGGGGCCGGGTTGAAAAAATTGTGGCACGTGACATGTTAAATTTAGCACATACGTATGTGCTAAACAACGAAGATGAGGTGCAACCTTATATTCAACAACACAAAGATGAGCTCAAATACAATCACCCAAACAAGAGCGAGATGTGGATTGCAAACGAGCATAAGAAGACATTTGGAGAGTGGTTTATGAATGTTGTCTTGGAGTATAAGAATTTGTATGGTGATGACATCTCTTCTAGGTTACTACGTCTTGGGTTAGGTCCAAATGCCAGGGCCACTTTTTTCAGCGGTTTTGCTATTAATGGTTATTCTTTTTACACCCGCGAGCAAGATGAGTTGAGCACAAGCAAAATAGTGGTGTGAGTTCTGAATTTGAGGCAATGCACTTTGCTACTTCAAAAGATAAAAACCCTATTTGGGGAAAATGCCTTTATTATGGTGTTATTCAAGAAATATTGGTATTAGATTACATTGATTTCACAATACCTCTGTTTCGATGTAACTGGGTTGATAACAACAACAGTTGTGTTCGAAAGGATAAAATGGGATTTACGTTGGTCAATTTGGATAAGGTTGGCAATAATAAGGATGATCCTTTCATAATGGCATCCCAAGCTAAACAAGTGTTCTATATCACCGATCCTATGGATAAGAAGTGGTCTGTTGTACTATCTATAAGGAGTAGACGGGGTGCACCCGATAATGGTGGGGATAATGATCAGGATGTCGGGTTTGAGGGAATGGATCACTCTTCCACTGTATCTTATTTCGACAATGTTGACACTGATCATGATAACATTGAAAGCATCTATATGCGTGATGATCATGGTGAAGGTATTTGGGTTAACGAAGAAACTATGTCGGGCAAGAAACGTCCCCGATCCTGAGGTGGTATTGTATGTCTTTAGTTTTTGTTAGCTTTGGTCATTGTTGAAGATTCCCAAATTATTTAGCTTTTGGTCATTCATTATACAGTCTCCATGTTTTGGTTTCTGCCGATATTGCAGTGTATAGTGATTATGATATTGCTGTCTTTGTTGGTTTCTGCTGATTATTATTGCAGTGTATAGTACTTATGATATTGCTGTCTCTAATTATAATTAAAAAAAAATAAAGGTAAGCAACAACAACGGTTGTTGTAAATATACCCGTTGTGGTTAGTAATAACAACGGTTATTAACAAAAACCGTTGTCATAGTGTTTACTAATTACAACGGGTAGACTACTATAACCGTAGTCATTACTCTATCACAACGGTTTGTTTATGATAACCGTTGTCAATATTTGTAGATAGGAAACACACACTAATAATACGACTGTACTGCAACACAAAAACTCTATCACAAAGCGATCATTTTTCTGTCATCATCTCCCTTATTATTTTTGAATTTGTGAATTTGTGAACTATTTCTTGAATTTGTGAATGTCATTTCCTGAATGTCGTTTATTATTTTCACCAATTCAATGTCGTTTATTAGCAAATTTGTTAATGTCATTTCCTGAATGTCATTTCCTGAATGTCATTCAATTCTAATTTTGCTTTATCGATTGAATAGCTTTGAATTGAATTAGTTTAATTACTTCTAAACTTAAGTCAAAAAACAAATTAACGTATCAACATTAATATTATTAAATAATAAGTTCAAACGGCGCCACACACAAATGGCGCCAAAACAACAACAACCAAAAACCAAACAACTACAACCAAACAACAACAACAAATTAAATTGAGTCCGGGTAAATCTCCCGGATAGCTGCCACCGCTAGAGCATATGCATCAATCGGGTCAGCCTCGGCCAGAGCCAACCCTTCCCACTGCTCTACCTGGGTCACTTCAACGAGGTCGACCCCATTTGGCCAACGGTAACGGTCATGTTCGGAAGCCACCCATAGATATGGCCCAGGCTGGTGGTCCGTGCTCTCAATAAAATCTTTTCGCCCATGCCCGGCCTTGTCAAACATTCTTGCCAGTTTGAATGCGGACGCACGATGAGCATCCGACATCCCAAACTCGAAAACGAGTTCCCCTGTAAAGTGCCTGCGATGATAATTTGGCCACATCTTCCTGATTAAATAGCCATTTCGAATAAGCGTATCACGGAGTTTTTTGTAACTTTTACACACAACGTAGCCACCCTCAATATGACAAGGCATTTCTTTCATGATGCAAGCATATGGTTTAGTAAAAGTTCCAGACATTTTGTATGGTTGATGTTAGTATTGAGGCTGGGAAATTTTGTATGGTTTAGCAAATATGTTATTGATTAGAGTTGGGAATTTTGTATGTGGTTGATAACCTGCTTGTATTGAGGCTGTATTTATAGAGAGTTATTTACTGGAGTTATTTATTCACATGCATGCATTGGTTCACATGAAGGCATTGATTCACATTCATTTACAAATCCCAAAACGACTATACATTCACATGCATGCAGTACGTTATTGATTGAGTAAATGTGTGAATATGCAGTACGTTACATTTCCTATGTAGTCAATGCATTTACTGCAATATGCAGTAACTCTATCACAACGGTTGTGGTCACGAAAACCGTTGTGGTTAGTAATAACAACGGGTTTTGAATATGCAGTACGTTACATTTCCTATGTAGTCAATGCCCTTACTGCAATATGCAGTAACTCTATCACAACGGTTGTGGTCACGAAAACCGTTGTGGTTAGTAATAACAACGGGTTTGTAACCAATACCCGTTGTTATTGCTCAATATTATTATTTTTAATTAAAAGATATTGCAGTCCAAACCCGTGAATAAACAACAGCAGAACCAGCATTGATTAAAGCATCATCAATGGCAGCATAACCCCTCTATAAATATAGCCTCAAAACCCCTCCTTTAAATATTACATAACTACCCTAAAATTAATATCATCAATGGCAGCAGTTAACCTTCCCAACGATGAGACGACCCTTACAAAATTGATTGCAGATGAGGAGGAGGCTCTTGCCGTAGTTCCCGCTGATCATCACCCATTGATTAAAGGATCCATTGAACATCGAAGGGATTATTGGATTAAGAGGCGTGAAGCAGTCCGACTTGTCAACCAAGCGTCGTCATCATCATCGTCCTCTGGCTACCCACGTCGGCCTTATACTCGGAGGTTGGATGCCGCACGAGATATGTTGAGCTGTACCCGTCCTACCTTATCTCCACATGCAAGACGTGTACTTGCAGGCATTGAATCTGTTATTGCAAAATACGAGGTTAATGATCCGGAAGTCATCAGTATCATCAATATTGTTCCGGATTGTTGGTGGCAGTGTGAGAAAAGCTTTTTACTCTTAACCGGAATTGTTCCGGATTATTTAACATCTTTATTTATTTGATGTCGGATGAATGTAATGTACTTTAATATAAAATCTAGGTTATTCCTAATGAAATCAATGAGAAAGAATGTTGTTGTTTAAAGTGTTTGAATTGATGTTCAATATTTTGATGTTTGATCAATATATAGCGATAATCTACTATATATATATAGAAGTATATAAAAAAGGGTTTAGGGTTTAGGGTTTAGGGTTATTTTGAAGTAACACACGTATACTAATAATGATACTTAATAATTAAAAGTGATCCGACCCGAAAATGATACTTAATAATCATCACGCGGATAATAAATAATGATTTCTATCGAATTAAATAAAATAACCCGATACTAGCGAGCTAATTAATTTTGGGTCGGACAGTTTCAGGTTTGTGATGCAAAAACGGCCCGACGAATCTAACTACCTGATCGGAATATGGCCTATTATTATTAATAATAACCATTTATTTGTTGATAAAACGTATGTACATACATACATACACAATAATATAATATATATATATATATATATATATTATATATATATAATAGATGGTAAAAAAGCAATAATAAACCGTCCTTTTTAATTAATTTGAGCATATATATATGCATCGTCAATATATATATATATATCCGTCCCTTTTATTAGCGTACTTGATATTGGATGACCGAAGTCGATCGACCCCATATATATATATATATATATATATATATATATATATATATATATATATATATATATATATATATCCGTCCCTTTTATTAGAGTACTTGAATTGGATGAACGAAGTCGATCGACCCCATATATATATATATATATATATCATTATTATTTAATTTGGGAAACATTGACGTACGTGTATATATAATACTTACTTGAATTGCATGTATGTGCATTGATGAATCTGTTATTATTGCAAATTGTAGTACGATTGGTGAATCTGTTATTATTGCAAATTGTAGTACGAGCGTCGTTAATTAATGATCCGGAAGTCATCATCATTTAATTATTATATATATATATCATCATCAATATTATATTAGTTATCATCAATATTATTGCAATAAGTAGTACATATATATATATATACGAGGTAATTAATAATGACACGTGCCCCCGACCCGGCCCAAAAGCGATCGACCCGAATTGAAGTACGTAGCTACTTGCTCTAGATATATAGTGGATTGCCCGATCTGTAACTGCTGGCCTGGCCACCCGATCGATCAGTTTCAGGTTAACTAGTGATGCATGATAATTATAATAACCAGTTCCTTAATTAAAAAGAAAATGACCCGATTCGAGGATCCCTATCTAGACTCGATATATATATACCACATCCGCTTGACCCGGAAATTATCGACGACCCGCCCAATTATAATCATTCCCGAAACAGGCACGAATTGAAAGCCGAAAGGACCCTCATCAGCTCGCTTCGATAGTAATTGAACCAAAAACTAAAAATAATTGATAACTAACCCGATTGATAAAGTTATTAATTACAAACCCGCCGAATCTAACCCGATTGGAATTGACTCCCAGGCCAAACCCGATCCGAGCTAATAATTAAACGTAACTTACGCCTATAATATAAAATTTAGAGCAAAGTAAAATAAATTAAATTAAATTTAGAGCAAAGTTAAATAAATTAATTTAGAGCAAAGTTAATGAGTTTATTTCGTGCCTCAAATTTTAATACCGCGCGCGCGTATCCGAAAAATTAAAAAAAATATACATAATCTATAAAAACGGTGTTTTAGAATTTCACCGTTGTTATTACTTTCAACAACGGGTTATAATAAATAAACCGTTGTCTTAGTGTTATTACTTTCTACAACGGGTGTGCTTTAACCGTTGTCATTACTCTATAACAACGGTGGTTTGTAGGATAACCGTTGTCAATAGTTTCTCTTAATAAAACCTTTAGTTTCTCTTAATAAAAAATAATTTACAATCCTATAGAGTAAATTTTACACACGTACATTATCATCATCATCCTCCTCGTTTACAATCATCCTCGTTTACAACACAAATCTTTTTGTTTATTATCATCATCATCCTCCTCGTACTCGTGATCATCATCCTGCTCTCTTTATCATCACCCTGTTCTCATTTTCTTTATCAGGTAATTTTTGTGTTTCGTCTTTAGGGTTTTAAGATTGAAGTTCATCTTTTTGTTTTCATTTTCTATTTATCGTTCTCTTTATCATGTAGTTTCATTCCTTTCTAAGTTTTTAGAGTTTTAGAATCTCTGCAAGACTCTTTATTTGTTCAGTTACTATTTCATTCATTTCAAGGTCTTAGGGTTTTAGAATCGCTGTATGCATGACTCTGTTCCGTTACTATTTCATTTCTTTTGAAGGTCTTAGTGTCTTAGGATTATCATGGGTGAAAACGGAAAAGAGTAGAAATCAATGATAAGGGGGATAAGCCTGGTGAGAGGGGTGCTTCGAAGTGCTCTGCAGCCCTTGCAGCTATAGAGGCAAAAACGCCGATGGAAATAAAATGGAGTGTGAAAGGTGTTCCTACTGGTCCAAATGCTAGCCATTTAGCCACTTGGATTGGAGTTACAACCAAACAGTTTGTGCCTATAGATTTAGATGATTTCAGGAATATAAATCCTTCATTGCAGAACTTACTCTTGAAACGTATAAAGGTATGATAATATCTTTAGCTAAACACCATTTTATTTTGCATAAGTTACTATTACATAAGGCAGGAAGCCGTATAAAGGTTCGTATAAAGGTATGATATTAGACAGCCGCTTATTAGTATATATGATGATGATGCAGGAAGCTTTCGATATTCCAGACTGCCATGATAAGTATCTATTACGTAAGGCAGCGGCAGTCTTAAGGCAGTGGAGGTGTGACCTTGCCAAATTACACTTGTATGTGGACAAGGAGACGGGGCAGATGCATAAGAGCCCACCGACAAAGTACCCCAACATCACTCAGCAACAATGGGATAATTATAAGGCGAAACGAGCTACTGAAAAGTTTCAGGTTAAGTATCCATGTCATATGTTTACATTTTTGTAAAACTCTACTTAAGGTTACATTTTTCTAAAAGTTTCAGGTTACATTTTTCTAAAACTCTACTTGTATCTATAATTTTCTAATTGTCTCATCTACTTGCGATTTTATATGATTTGAAGAGCGTTAGCGCCAGAAATCGTGCTAACATCTCACTGAAGCGGGGGGTATATTATGGTTCTCGAGGCGGTTACAGATTGATAGAAGAAAATCTCGTAAGTAGCATCTATATATTAGATTTTTTTAATCATACTTGGACTTGATATACATGTATACATATATTATTTTTGAGTTAACGTGTAGGTGTCAAAAGGTGTGACCGACTTGAATCGGCACGTAACTTATAAAGAAGGGCACACGCCTAAAGGATCCCGAACATGTAACGAATATGATCAGGAAGTCTTGGCCAACATAGTAAGTATTATTTTTATTAAGACGGGTTTTTAATAACTTTATTGTTCAATTCTTGTATGTCTAACTATCTATTTATTTTAGTAACAAAAATTAAATTAAGTTTATTTAATATATTATAGGAGAATGTTCTGAAGGAGGTTGCGGAAGGGAAATTCACTCCGAGTGGTCGTGACGACGTTCTTGCTAGAGCGATCGGCCGTCCCGAGCATCCAGGTCGATTGAGGGGCGTCCCATTACATGTCGGAGTCACGAAATATTATGGGACAACTAGCTCGAACAAGAAGAAGAAAAATAAGGGGAAGGCTGACATGGTACGTATACCATTTGTTATTGTCATTTAAAATTCACATGTTATTGTTTTAACAAATTGCTGATTCTACATTTTGGGCGTGCAGGTTCAGTTATTGGCCTCCGTGATACTGAAGATGAATTCTGGAGGCAAGCCTTCCGAAGAAGAATTGAAGATGATGGAGGATGTCATTAAAAAGGGTGAGGTAGTGCAACAGATTTGTCAAGAGGCAGACACTACTACCTTGCCAATACATGAGGAGACGGCTGAGAAGATGGGTGAGGTACCTACTGCTGTCGAGGTTTTAATACCTCAAGCCGATAAGGTAAATATGAATTTTTTTTTTCTGCATTTGTTCTTTCCAGCAGCCATGCCTTTGATTGGTTTATTTTATTAGGTAAATGAGTCGGAAAAGGGGACGCAACTTGAGGAGACGGGTGAGGTACCTAATGCTGCTGAGTTTTGATACCTCAAGCCGATAAGGTAAATACGACTTAACCATTTTGAACCTCTGCATTTGTTCTTTCCAGCAGCCATTGCATGCCTTTGATTGGTTAATTAATTTTATAAGGTAAATAACTCTGAAAAGGGGACGCAACTTGAGGAGCCGGCTGAGAAGACGGGTGACAATAAGGAGGTATGTAGAATATAAGAAGTTAGTATATGCTGTCAGTGCTAAATCTGGTCTGGACATGTTCAAGTATAATAGCCTACCCAGCAACAATAAATACTTGTAACTAACTTTACATTATATACTCATTATAGATCATTTATGATATCTATTATATTTTGGTATTTAGTAAATAATGTGTATTCTTCAGGCCACAAAACAGCGGGTAGTTGTTCGTCTCGCCGACCCTTCATTCAAAGAGGATGTGATTGTTGCCCGGGGTTTCATATACCCAACGCCCAAGGACTCAGCGGAAACCATCTTGGTTCATGGCGTACCACTCTTGCCGAAGCATTCAAAAGTGGGGATAGAGGGAGTCGCGAAGGGTTATGGAACCCGTAAACTGCCCGTCCCAGTCCGCGACGACCTAATAATACTGGCAGATGCGGTTAACGGTTTTGTCCAATGGCCTCAAAGCCACATTTTCCTGGCTCGTGATCGTAAAATTCAACAGAATGTAGCCGGGGTTAGAAAAATACATCTAATTTAACCCGCCTTTTGTCTTTGTTCATCACCTTCATAAATAGTGAAATTTATATGTTTTATTTTTGTTTTGTAGGTAACAAAAAACATGGATAAGTCTAACTCGATAGACAATAATCTTTCTACTACCTCGTCAATACAACAACTTGATGAGGTATTTAATCAACTCTCTTTATATTTTAAGTTCTACTATCGCCTCATCATTGAAAGAGCAACTTAATTTAGTTAGCCACATGTAGGTTGTGAAAGGTAGCACACTGCATCATTTCCCCAAGCTGAAAGAGGTCAGGAGTCTATCCAGTACTAAATTTCATGGGAACGTTTACATGGAAAAAGTACGAACGGTGGCGATGCTGGAGCTTTATAAGGAGGCTGAGAGACGCATAGCAAGCGAGCAATTAATAATGGTTCCGCTCGAGCATGATATTGTAGGGGTAGAACGCCAAGCAATGCTGGATTGGGAAATGCTAGCCGTTTGGGCTGGCCTTGACGAGATTGATGTCCAACACCTATATGTTTGGATGAAGTAAGTTTCTTAATAAATTAAATCATGCAGTATTCTAATATTCTGACTAAGTAAGATATAGTGTTTTTAATATCGGAATTAAAACCGTCATGTAGGTACTTGAACTCGGTTGTGATCCCCGCCGAGACCAATAATCCACTTCCTCAATACGGATTCATGTGCCCAAATGTTTTATCTATGCATATCGAGATGTTTTCGTATGAAGAACGTGTAAATTATATTGCTGGGGAATTGGCGAAAAACAATAAGCTCATTTTTGCCCCTTATAATGAAGCCGGGTAATATATAATTAATATTACGATTCCAAATACAATTGCATTTTTATATGTTTGGTTATGATGCATGTTGTGCTTGTTAATAATGATGTGTCTCTCGATCTCTAGGAGACATTGGGTGCTAGCAGCGATCAATCCGACCACGAAGAAAGTATTTTGGTTGGACTCTTTGCATAGACAACCATCCGAGACCTTTAAGATGTTGATTATTAAGTAAGTTTATAATACTGATGATGATTTGGCACATATAATATTAAGTTTCATTTATTATTATTAAGTAAGTTTATGTGACTTTCGGCCTCTTTCCTTTTTTAAAGGGCCTTTGAGAAGAAAAGAGCAACCGGCAATCAACCGACAGAATATTCTGATGATGGCCCTACTTTTATTACGATAACAGGGGTACGTACGCGCAAATACAATACCTTAATAATTAAGTGCATTAAACTAATTACGCATATACATCTGTCTTTTTTAATTACGCATTAAACTAATTGGTAATTGCCTTCTCGTCTCTTCGTTTATTATGTAATAATAGGTCCCTAAACAGCCGGATAGCATCCAATGTGGATACTACGTTTGTCGTTTCATGTTGGAGATTATTAGGCGAAGATATATCAGCATTCCAGAAAGAGTTAGTAGTTTAATGTAGCTATTATTTACTTTTTTTCATTAGAGCTGATATCTTTTCTGCTATATATATATGATCGATGTTGCTAATTATGTATGCCTATACTGTTGTTACCCTACTGATCGATGTCTTTTATTTGTTTTATCCGCAGTATTTAATCAACACGCCACATGTCCATGAGTACACTAAGCACAATATAGACGAGGTAAGGGACTTGTGGGGCAAATACGTCCTTGAACATTATGTTAAGAAAGAATAAATGAAACTTAGATTATTTTGGAAGCAGATAGGGAACTTTAATTTGTAGAAGTCATTAATTAGAGCAAGTTGTAAGTATGAATTGCTCTGAAAGAGATCATTTTGGTTGTATATATCATTTTGCTGCTGCTGTACATGAATTGCCATGTACATGAATTGCCCTGTACATGAATTGCTCTGATTTATATATAGATATATCATTTTGCTGCTTCTGAAATTGGTTTATGCGTGCTGCTGCTACTGCTGCTGATTTATGCAGGATTTTCACTGGTGGCAGGGGAACAAATTACAATTTTTTCAAAAACAATAATAAAAATAATAACAACGGTTTTTCAAAATTCATTAAAAGCGTTGTAACATATTTCCCACCAAAACTTATCATACCTTTAACAACGGTGTATTATAGAATACCTGTTGTTATTAAAACTTTTTACAACGGCTTATTTATTATACTCCGTTGTAATTAGCTATATTCACAACGGGTTTAAAAAACAATAGCGTTGTTATAATATTTCCCACCAAAATTAATCATACCTTTAACAACGGTTTCATTTAATAGAACCGTTCTCGTATCTTTCCCACCATAATTATTCACACGTTTTAACAACAGTTATCTAGTAATAACAACGACTTTGTACCGTTGTTAAAACTATTCACAACGGGTTTAAAAAACAATAGCGTTGTTATAATATTTCCCACCAAAACTAATCTTACCTTTTACAACGGTTTCATTTAATAGAACCGTTCTCGTATCTTTCCCACCATAATTATTCACACGTTTTAACAACAGTTATCTAGTAATAACAACGACTTTGTACCGTTGTTAAAACTATTCACAACGGTATTTTCATTAAATCGGAACCGTTGTTAAAACCTTTAACAACGGAGGCTTTAACAACGTCCGCTTTTTAATATTGCAACGGTTTTTAACCGTTGTCATAGCCTGTTTTTGTAGTAGTGCATCCATCTTCTCGTGTTCCTTTTGCCTTGTTTCGATAATGCTTTGGTGCTCAATGTAGGACCTCCAAAGTTGGTGGGGTCGCCTTTGACACGTCATGGAGCCACGTAATGCCATATCTTCATCTTAATTATGCGAAATAAGGTATAAACCTCCTCAAATGGTGAATTTCCTACCAAATCGAGATAAAACAAGAAATAACATTAGAGCAAGATATTAGCAACAAAAAACGCTCTAAAGAGCACAATAAGTTAGGGAAATAGGGTAAATAAGGAGTCTAAAATAGGATAAATTGGACTATATCAGTTTTACGTGCGTTAGATAATAATTAAGAAATATCATAGCGTTCACCTTTATTCAATATAAGTCCACTTATCTACACGGAAAAAAGGTGTCCTCAAAAATAAATTAAATCCGATTATCAAATTCAATAAATGTTTACTTTTTGAGTTGTTAAAAAATATAATTAGATACATAATATAGATTGTTCTCACCGATAACCTTGAGGTCTCTTGTTTTTTGCTATAATAATCCCCTTTTTTTATAAGAAATGAGGTCCCATTTTTTTTGCTTACTAGTTAGTGTACCGCGCGACATTACTAAATAATGTTGAAAGATTAATTGAATTATAAGTGTATACTATGGTCGTTAAACTTACTTAGTAACGAGACGCTAGATAAAATATAGGTAGAGTAGTTGCAATAGTTTAGCACAAAGTTGCTTCTTTGGAAGTTTATATTCGCAAAAAGTAACAAATAGACCAAAAACATTTGAGACAATGTTCAATTTAGCCTCTAACTTTTAACATATCAAATTAACTCTTAAGTTTTTGTGAATGTGCAAATTAAGCCCGATAATTTTTGATGAATTAGAGCAGTAAGGATTTTCTGTTCCATTTCGTGTCCCATTCTGTGTCCCACTCCATACAGATTCTAACACATCAACCAATTAATATATATACTGTATATTTTATTCACACAATAGGTGATGTGTCAAAATATGTATGCAGTGGAACACAGAATGGGACAAAAAAATGGGATAAAAGATCCTTACTGGAAAAAGAGTGGGATGACATTGGAAACGGTCTAGAGTTATTAAATTAAAAAAAGTATTCATTGAGAAATTACCGTTTATACAAGATTTAAGTTTTGTGATTCCATTTTTCTTTTTCTTTTTTAAGTAAGTGAATTCATTTTTCACTACTTCATATCCACTTTGAGTATTATATGCATTCCACACATATTCATTCCTTTGAAGACAACTAGTTTTAATCCCGTGCAATTTTGTACGGGTATGCTATTTAAAATATTATTGGTTGATAATATTATCAAATTTTATATCAAGTCATAATTGAGATTTTAGTTTGATAAAATTCATTAGCAATATTGAAAAATATTGACTAATTTATTTTTTATTTTGAAAAATAATTTTTTTACCCATATTATTACCCCCGTCCAGCTAAAAACCCGTGTAACCCAACCTGTATTCTTATCAACCTAGTCCACCCGAGTTGTTTTTGAAGGTCTATTAATTTGATACGTGGGGATCTACTAATTCTCTCACCATTTTCATATTACTCGCAATGTAATTTCTTGTTTCGGACTCCGGCTATAAGGCCTTTCATTTTAGTTCATCCTATTACGAAAGCCATTTTTTTCTCTTAATAACTTACGTTCAAATGAAGACTTAATATTAAGACATTATTAGTCTTTTATAAAGTGCACTAACACTACAATTTAAAAAGTTATTCATAATCTCGTATAAACTGCACGCACATGTTTTAAACATTATTCTTCAAAGAAATATTTAAAAAAACATGATTATATTAAGTTATAATTAATTCCTTAGATTTAAATTATAAATTTCATTTGAAATTAATTAGAGATAGTACATGACAAAAGTATAATAGATATGATAATTTTTAAAATAACAAATGTCTTACTCCTTCGTCCCAATCATTTGTTTGTCTTTAATTAAAATACTTTTCACAAAGAATTTAAAAAAGGCAAACAAATAAATTAGACAAAGGGAGCATAAATAAATGTTCACACTCAACTTTCGCAAGAAGGCGGTCATAATTATTGTTTTATTACTCATATGTTATGCTTAATGCCCAAATGTTAGACCTTTCAAACCCTGGCCATAAACTCGACACATTTTTTCTAACGTCAATATTTGAAAATCTTGACACATAAGCTGACCCAAAATGACATTGACCCGTCTTAAATGAGAATTTGTGTAGCATCTAATACTCCCACCATCCAATTATTTTATTGAAGTAAGTATAATACAATTGGATGAAAGTTAATAATTTAATAATAACATTTTATAAATATTAGTAATAATCCTTGATAAATAAATGTTTGTAATCATTCACTAATAATACCCCTTTAATTAATTTATGACTTGTGACAAATGGACTTACCCAAAACTTAAGAGCCCAAGTAATTATAGGAACACAAATGAACCCTGCTATTTTTCACAAACTACATTTCTACTAAATATGTGGCTAAAGGCTGTTTTCTCGGTAAGAGTTTTATTTTCCTCTTTAACATGTTTTGGGTGTACATTTGTAATCATGTTTACGAGTATATCCTGCACAGCTGCTATGGATGATATTAATACTGCGATCACATGGGATTGTGCAAAGGTTGTACGTGTCTAGGCTTTTGGATATGAAGTGAGTTTTTTAAAACTTAGTAAAATATCGACACTCACGTATTTATCGAGCTTATCAAAGTGAGTTAAACTAACTGCCCTTGTGCTGCTTTTGTTGTAAGCAGTGAAGAATCTCTTTCAGAACTTATCACGAATCTGCAAAGCGCTTTCATCGATCGAGTCCATTCAGAAAATGGATGCTCATATAATGCGTTCAGTTGAGCTGGTGACAAGGTTTCTTAACCGTGTTCGATCCATCTACAACCTAGCTAAGCAAAAGGTAAAAAATCCTGCTGTTCTCCATTCACTAATTGAATATCTGGAATATGCTGAAGAAGGTATCCTATTGGCTTTATCGGAAAAAGCAACATCTTTCAAGAGTCTCTACATCTCCTTGCACTTCAATTTGATCTTTATAAGAGGCATGTGGCCCCTCTAAGGCCTAACCACTCTGCATGGATTTGGAACTATCATCTGTGTCTGCATGTGAATCATTTGTTTCCTTTTTCAAGATTTGAATTACGCAACGAGGTTAGAAGATTTGGGATTAATTTTGATATTTTACGCTGAGATGGCTTTCATGTAATCAACTTTGCTGGTGGTTCTTTAGGATTCAAACTCTCTTTTGTTAGCCTAAGTCTTTTGTTGAGAAACGCTGGTATAAATGATATCTGGATCTTGTTAGTACAGCAATTAGGAACTCTGTATGGTTATGGAATGTGGTCAGTCAAGTCTGGACAACTTTCATGTTTTGACTTGTATGTGGGCAGTCAAGTCTCGCACTCGCTAGTATAAATGACATTTGTAAGGTTTTGGGAGTTCTGTTACAAGGCAATTTATGTGTTGACTTGTATGTTTTTAGAATGTAGGCGAGAGGTAATAATAACTTAAATTGAAAAAGTTTAACCTAGAGAGATGTTTAACCTACAGAGAGAAAGAGAGAGATAGCCGTCATCTCTAGGTGAAGCAAATTTTACTGTTTAACTTGAATTGGCAGTCATGACTAAGAAATCAAGCAATTCATCAAAAGCTAAACATCCAAGATCATCCTTACATAATAATCTAAGTACTACATTACAATCTGAAAAAAACTGCATTCTAGGAAGACCAAATGTTGAAGAAGGAGCAAAGTTGAAATCTCTATTTGATATAGAAGGAATCCCGCCATATCAGTTGGATGACATTCATGGAGTAGAGACTGAAACTGCATCGGATACTGCATCTGAAACAGAAGTGAAAGAAACAGAGGAGGAAGGAGAATGGTATCAAAGACATGCATGGGAGGAAAATAATTCAAATGATTGAAGAAGAACCAGAGGAGGTATTACAATTAACTCAGGAGGATGTAAAAGAAGAACTTACCTATTGGCAACAGGCAGTTTATGGTTTCATTGTGGGAGCCAATCCCCCATGGCAGGTCCTAGAAGGTTTCCTGAAAAGAATCTGGAGTAAGTTTTCAATAGATAAACTCTCTTTCTTACCTAATGGAGTCTTCTTAGTGAGATTTGCAACTGAAGAAGAGAACCAAACAGTATTAAGGAGTGGCCATTTCCTGTTTGATAACAAGCCTTTGATCATTAGGGAATGGAAACCTGATATAGAATTAGAAAAAGAAGATATAAAGAAAGTACCTGCTTGGATAAGAATCCAAAAGTTACCTCTGAAATTTTGGGGGAAGAGCCTGCCAAAGATAGCTTCTCTGGTGGGAAGTTATGTGAAAAGTGACACAACAACAGAGCAAAAAACTCGTCTAGGGTTTGCTAAGGTCATGGTGGAACTGCAAGTAGGTCAAAAATTCCCAGATAAGATCAAATTCAAGGATGAAGCTCAAAACTTAATCCAGGTCTGTGTGGAATATGAATGGAAACCAAGTCTCTGTGAGAAATCTAAACATATTGGACATGAATCAGGCAAGTGTAGATCATTTCAACAGAAAAAAGAATTACCTAAAGTTCAGAAAATCTGGAAACCAGTCATACAGAAACAGATTCCCCAGATTGACAGTAGAACTCTGGAAAAACCTTTGAATGAGCACATTGAGGCACCGGCTATTGAAAGAACTCCTAGCACAAGGCCAACTCAAACAATATCAGGGACAATGTCCCCTGTCAGGCAGACTAAGGCCTTTAGACAGGAGGGGGATGATGTTAGCAGGACTCAACAAGCATCTCCAACTTACATGGAGGTCTTGAGTGGTCATAGCTTGGAGAAGGAGGGTACAAGAATAAGTGGTATTGATCCTCTCAACTTTAATAATGATTAATCTAGGTTTTTGGAATGTAAGAGGTATGAATAGGGAAGATAAACAGAAGTTTGTAAATAAATTTTTGAGTAATAAAAATATTGGAGTCTTTGGCCTGTTGGAGACTAAAATAAAAGCAAAGTACATAAATAAGGCAGTGAGTAATAGTTTTAAAGAGTGGTCTATCTCTACTAATAATGCTCATCACATAGGAGGTAGAGTTTGGGTGTTGTGGAATCCTCATTTGGTTGATATCATGTTTATGGAGTATGATGCTCAATATATTCATATGAAGGTTCATGACCTAAAGAATCAGGAAACATTCACGTTCACGATAGTATATGCTTTTAATGGGGTGAATGAGAGAATGTCTTTGTGGAATAATCTCAAGAGAATTGCTAAAGGGATTAAGGGTCCTTGGGCAGTGGGTGGGGATTTTAATTGTGTCTTATTTGCTCAAGAACGATTAGGGGGCAGTGTGAGTAATGCAGAATCTGAGCCTTTTCATGATTGTCTGGACTACTGCCATTTAATTGACAGCCCAGCTGTAGGGGCATACTATACATGGAATAATAAGCAACCACCAGAAACCAGGAAGTACAGCAGACTGGACAGGTTTCTTGTCAACCCAGATTGGTTGAGTTTGTTCCCTCATCTGGTGGCACAATTCTTACCTGAAGGATTATTTGATCACACTCCATGTGTGGTGGCTAAGTTCACCAGAGATAGATCCAGGTGCAGACCATTTAAATATTTTAACATGTGGAGCCTGGCTCCTTTGTTTCATGTCAAGGTTCAAGAGGCATGGACACATGATTATGAAGGCACTAAAGTGTATAGGGTTAGTAAGAAACTGAAGGCTTTGAAAATCATTCTCAAAGATTTGAATAGGAGTCAATTTTCAGATATTGAGAATACTGCTGACAAGGTACTGACTGAATTGTATCACATTCAGAGAATGTTAGGAGAAGACCCCACTGATGCTAGGCTTATAAGCCTAGAATATGACACAAATCAGAGAGCAAATTGGACTCAAAAGGCAAAGATGGCTTACCTTAAACAGAAGGCCAAAGCACATTGGATCACTGAAGGAGATGCCAATAGTGCTTACTTTCATGGAGTGTTTAAAGCCAGGAGAGCAAAAAATGTAATACATGAAATTAGAGATCAGAATAACAACCTGTGTCATGATGAGGATGCTATCCAAACAGCCTTTTTGGAGTACTACCAAAACCTGTTAGGATCTCAGAATCAAACAATGACAGTGCATACCAATATAGTGAGGAGAGGAGCAACCTGCACTGATAATCACAAGGAAGTTTTGCTGGAACCTGTCACAAAAGAGGAAATCAAAGACATAATATTTCAGATTCCAAATGATAAAGCTCCAGGACCTGATGGTTACTCTAGCAAGTTTTTTAAAGATACTTGGGATATTGTGGGAGGAGAAATCACAGGAGCCATATTGGAATTTTTCCAATCTGGCCAAATACTTAAACAATTAAATGCTACAGTGATAACTCTGATTCCTAAGGTGGACATGCCTACTTCTGTATTACAATACAGACCTATAGCTTGCTGCAATGTAATTTATAAATGTATATCCAAGGTGTTGTGTAACAGACTAGCCAGGGTCTTGCCAGATTTAATCTCCCAGAATCAAGGGGGATTCATTCAAGGTAGAAGTATCATGGAGAACATTCTGATTTGTCAAGACATAATCAGATTGTACAGCAGAGGCACTGCCTCCTCAAGATGTCTCTTCAAGATTGATTTACAGAAAGCATATGGCACAGTGGAATGGAATTTCCTGCAACAAATGATGCAGGCAATACAGATGCCAGTTAGATACATTGATTGGGTTATGCAATGTGTGACCACATCCACTTACTCTCTTAACCTGAATGGGGAACTGTTTGGTTTCTTCAAAGGACAGAGAGGCCTAAGACAAGGGGATCCTCTATCCCCCTTGTTGTTCACCATTTGCATGGAGTACCTGACCAGATTGCTTCAACATACAACTGATGTGATGAATTTCAATTATCATCCTCTGTGCAAGTCAATCAAGCTTACTCACTTAATGTTTGCAGATGATCTGCTTATGTTTTGCAAAGGGGATGTCAAGTCTATAATGATCCTTTTGAGAACTTTTGCTACATTCTCCAAATCCACTGGTCTGAAGATGAGTAAGGGTAAGTCCAATGCATATTTTAATGGGGTCAGGAATGAAGACAAGGCAGATATTTTACAGATCTCTGGATTTTTAGAAGGGAGATTACCTTTTAAATACCTAGGAGTCCCCATCAAGACTACAAAATTAAATGCTCAGGATTGTAGACCATTAATTGATAAAATTGTTGACAGGATTAGGGGTCTTGGGGCTAGGAAGTTATCTTATGCAGGAAGACTGGTATTGGTGAAATCAGTTTTTAAGACACTCCATAACTACTGGGCATCAATGTTTATACTACCAAATGGAGTAATTTCACGAATAGAGGCTATCTGTAGGAACTTTTTGTGGGATGGAGCAGTTGACTACATGAGGTCTCCTCGGGTGGCATGGGAGAAGGTTTGTAAACCAAAAAGCGAGGGTGGATTAGGACTTAAAGATGACCTTACCTGGAACAAAGCAGCAGTTGGCAAATTGGCGTGGTGGATCCACTCCAAATCAGACCATCTTTGGGTCAAATGGGTAAATCACACTTACCTCAAAAATGAGAGCTGGTGGAACTACAATCCCACAAATGATTCAAGTTGGTACTGGAGAAAAATTGTGCAGGTTAGAAACCTTTTGAGTACACCATATCAACAAGGAGAATGGCAGAATCAAGAAGATAAAATATACACAATAGAAAAAGGATATGACTTCCTCAGAGACAAGGCTGAGAATGTAAGTTGGAGTGAACTTACCTGGAACAACAACACTATGCCTAAACATAGCTTTATAGCATGGATTTACCATCATAAAGCTCTGAACACGAAAGAGAAATTATACAAAATAGGCATAGCGGAGGAGAATACTTGTTGTATTTGTGGAACTGAAGTAGAAACCCTAGAACACTTATTCTTTGAATGTATCTACAGTATAAGAGTAGTGACTTACATTGAAGATTGGATTGGGGTTGATTTACCTCGAAAAGATCTCCTGAATTGGAGATTGAAGATGAAAAGGAAGAAAACTCAAAGAGACATAGTGAATGCGGTCATCAACGGCCTAATTTACTTCATTTGGAGGCAGCGGAATCAAGCTTACCATGAGAAGAGATTGGAAAGATCACACATATTGGCAGCGAAGATCGTAAAGGAACTAAGAGTGTGGTTCCAGGGACTAACAAGGAAGAAGATGAAGGTTGATAGAGAGTGGATTGTGAAGTTGGTGGCGGATGAGAGAAGGGGCAGGATCTAGGGTTTTGATTAGGAAACATTTTGTTTTGTTTGGTATGTTAGATGGATTGATGGAGTAATTTAGGGCAAGAAGGAGATTTTGGGCTTTAACGTGAAAAGGCCGAGACAAATAGATCAGTCTAGTATATAGTCTGTTTGGTTGAGCGTTCCATTATGGCCTTCATCTTGTATGGTTTACGATTTTTTCATTTAATGAAGTTATATTCATGAAAAAAAAAAGAATATGATGTCCTAACTATCAAGTGATGAAAAAAGCAACAAGAACTAAAAATACTAAAATCTTAACAAAGTCTAGTGTGTCCTATCTACCAAAATGAACACAAATCAACTTTGGAATCCAACCCTTTGGACCCTAGAAGGCTTGTCTTGATGTTCCATCTGGTCCCATGTGCGGAGTGCGAAATCTGATTCTCCTCTTTGTCTTCGCAAATACATTTAATAAATTACAAAATAATAAACCTATTTACATCGAATTTAACACATAAATTAGATGAAAAATAAATGGAGATTCGAGTTCTCAAAATTACATCAAAACTCATGTTTCCCATCATTACGAAACATGATCAACTACGTCCACACTAGGTATACAAATTAACCGATTGCAAAAATACGTAAATTAACATTCAAGCTTCATTCACAAGATAAAATGCATCAACTATAATTAATCATTCAAGACATAATTCTTTAATTATGAAGAGTATTTTCCAAACCACTTACAACACCAAAATGTGTTGTGTCTATTAGTATTTATTAGGTTCGTTTATTACACTTTTTACGGGTCGTTAGCATCGTTCTATGCTAACCTTAGTCTTTGTAATTATGTTGTTATTTAGTATTTTTAGTCAACTTTTAGAGTCAAACCCAGAAGTCAACAAAAGTCAAGGTCAAACCCGAAACCCGAGACCCCAACCCGACAATTGGAGTGGGCTACAAGCAAATCATCAAAGCAAGAAGACCAAGTCCAAAGGGTCAATGAAAGTCAAGGCAGGACAAAAATCCAAAGGGTCAACGAAAGTCAAGACGCTCAACCAAGGGAAAAACTGGCAGCACGAAACGCTGCCAGCGCCAGGCAACGCTGCCAGCGTCCTGGTCTCAGGCATGCGTTCTTTCATTCTCCGTCTTGTCATTTGAAAGCCCATTTCTCAAGGCCCCTAGGTTTTCGGACCAAGGGTATATAAGAATGAGATTTTAGAGAGAGAAAAACACAACTTTGGAGACAACATTCCACAAAAAATTACATTAGAACTCTCTCAACTTTTGTTCTTCATTTTGGTTTTGTATTTTGGTTGAACTTCATAATGGGTTATAATATTTGGATTATGGGTAGCTAATTTTCCATTGCTTAGTGTAATTTCAACAAGTTCTCTCCTTTTAGCATTGTAAGACCTTTTGAACCTCTTCTTCTCTATTTAATTCCATTTTCTTATGTTTAAATTCCATTGTTGAATGAATTATTGTTGAGACTAACCATCTTAGCAAGTGTTTGTTTAATTATTGCTTTGTCTAGATAAATTTGGTTAATTTGTCTTGATTGTGTTGAAGTAACCTTGAAAGATTGTAACTTTGGTTTAAAGTTGGAATCTTTTGAGTGGAATTTGGTTTATTGTGTAATTAGAACATGGTTTAGTGTTTTATTACATGATTCTAGCATGTTTCTTTGGTTTTGTGCTTAAAGCTTGCATCTTTGATTGTGCTTATGTTTTAATAAGTATTGGTTGGGTTGTAAAGGGTCATCCATGGATGGTTTAATTTATGTTGGCTAATTTCTTAGAAACTTGTATTAGATAATTACAGAAGAGAGGAAAGGAGGGGTCTTTACTTTGTTAATTGTTGGGAACTTGGGAAAACTACACTAAGTTGTTTCTCCATATTTGAATATTTGAATCTTTAGTTTTTGTTGGTAATTATAGACTTGCAAATCAATTCTCATGTCAAACTTTCCCCCTATATGTCATCCTACATGTTTTGTCATTGTGAATATCATAGTTTGTAATTAATTTAAGCTTTTGTCTTAATTAGTGTCTTAATTTGTGATTAGAGTAATTAGTTGGTGTTTAGTTTTGTTAATTGGCATTTTGCAAGAGTGTAGATTAGATTAATTTAGTAATTACCGCCTTCTCTTGGGTTCGACCCTATTCTTACCATTTTACTACCTTTATTTAGGATAGTTTGTGTTGGTCTAGGAGTTATAAATTGTTATTTTATTGTAGCTAATTAGCGGAATTAGCGACACAGCTTTTTAGCCCGTCAAATTTGGCGCCGTTGCCGGGGAAGGCAATATAGCTAAATATCAAATTGAAACTCTTGTTAGTGTCATAGTTTGTTTAGATTATTTTTCAAATTTCTTAGCTTATAGGTTACTTTGTGTTGAAGTTACTAATTTGTGTTGTTGCGTTGTTTTAGAGTTTATGCCTAAGTCACAAGAGGGACTTGGTGACCACGATATTGATCGATCTTCAAGTAGCATATCAAATTGGTTATTTTCAAATCCCCTTTATAGGAGACCTTTTTGGAGGGAGCCTAGTGAAGAGGAGTTAGAGAATAATATTTTTCAAGAACAACCGGAGGAAGTGTTTGAGTCACCACCTAGGATACCATCTCCATTGAACGTCCTTTACCCACCCAATAAGGAGGATAATAGGACAATTGGTGAAATTCGGGCAAGGAAATATGAGGAGCAACCACTTTGTATTGCATATCCTCCCATGGGAGATGTGAACTTTGAGCTCAAGGGTTTCTTCGTCCACAACTTACCTAGATTCCATGGCATGGTGGGGAATGACCCTAATAGACACTTGGCCGAATTCCATATGATTTGCCAAGGTGCTATTCCCCAAGGAGTGACCGAAGATCAATTCAAGCTAAGGGCATTTCCATTTTCTCTTCAAGATGCCGCGAAAGAATGGCTCTTTTGTCTTCCGGCTAACTCCGTTACCACTTGGGTGGGCTTGAAGAAAAAGTTTCTTGAAAAGTATTACCCGGATTCAAGACACAATCACTCAAAGAAGCTTATCACTAGCATTGAACAAGAAATGGGGGAGACTCTTTATGATTATTGGGAGAATTTCAAAAGTCTTGTGGCAAGATGCCCATACCATGGCATGTCGGGAGATGATTTGTTGACGGCTTTCAATGAGGGGTTGTGCCAAAATGACCAAAGAATGATCATTGCCGCCACCGGAGGTGGAATTGATACACTTAATGTGGCCGAGGCCAACAATATTATTGAAAAATTGGCAATGAACACAAGAAGCTATGGAAGAAAGAGTGAAAGGGGAGGAAGCTCTAGGAATGTATCTTCCATGGAAGATCCTTATTCTTCTCAAAATCACAAGATCATGCAAGAAATGGGCGAACTTAAAAGTATGATTTCCAACTTGGTTGTTAACAAAGGTAACTCATTCTCTCAACACCCCGAACCAATTGAATGCTCATATTGTGGAGGTGACCTTGCCACCAACACATGCTACATCATGATCGAACGAGGAGCAACTATGGAAAGTGTTAATGCTATGGGGTATGGGAATTACAATTCAAGGAACCCAAGTGGTGGGGGAATGTACAACTAAGTGGGGAACCGTGATCTTTTGAGAAGGAGAGGTGACAAGTCGAAAAGCTTTGAAAACGGTCAATTCAACCATTTGAGAGCCCAAAATCCCACCCAAAACCGGAACTCCAATTTCCAACAAAACCCACAAAGAAATTACAACAATCAAACCCAGCAATTCAAATTTCCCAAGTAACTCTCAATCTCAAAACAATGTTCAAAGACAATCAAACCAAGGCCCCATACAAGGAATTTCTTCTTCTCAAGGGAACTTGAGTGATATCTTGCAAACACTCCTTGCCAATCAAGAGAAAGATAGAGAGGAGGCAAGGAGAAATCAAGAGGAGGCAAGGAGAAGTCAAGAGGAGGCAAGGAGAGATAGAGAAGAGGCAAGAAAGGATAGGGAGGCAAACAACCTTAGGGTAAGCAACTTGGAAACCCAACTATCCCAAATGGCCTCCAATATGTCAAAATCTCAAGCCTCAAGCTCCACAAGATTTCCATCTCAAACCATCCCACCACCTAGGGAGAATGCTAGTGCCATGACCTTAAGGGGAAGAAAAGAAAAAGAGTTGGAGGTACACCCCCTTGGAAAAGGAAAAGTAAAGATGCAGAACCTTGAGATGGAGACCTTGGAAATTGAAGACCAAGGAGAGTTGGTAGTTGGTTATGAAGAGCTATCAAAGAATGGGAAAGGGACATCCACAAGCAAGGACCCCAAAGGAGACACTTCAAAGATGGGTAAAGACATTATTGAGGATGATGAAGTAGAGGAATACATACCGGAAGTCCCATTTCCTAGTGCTTTTATAAGCACAAGGAAGTATGACAAGGAGAACGACTTGTATGAAACGTTTCGGAAATGTGAGGTAAACATTCCTCTTCTTAATTTGTTGAATAGTGTCCCTAGGTATGGAAAGTTCTTTAAAGAACTTTGTACACCTAAGAGAAATCCTAAGAAAGGAACCCATAGGGTTAGGGTGAGTGAGCATGTCTCGGCAATTTTCAAACAAAAATTACCAAAGAAATGAGGAGACCCGG
>JAIUZE010005911.1:0-20562 GCA_022085475.1 Heliosperma pusillum
GTGGCTGGGAGAACTCGGAGTTACTCCCCACTGACTGTGGCTTCCGTGTTTATATTTAATGCGGTCGAACAGGTGGTGTTGCATATTTGGGGTACATGGACGAGCTAGCGAGCGAAGTATTTACCTGGGACCTATATTCGGTTCATAGTTTGTATATTATTGTACACACTTTTATTTCCGTATTTATACGGGAGATATGTCTCCCGTCTTGTAGATTTCTTTTGTATAATAGTATTTCCGTTTTGTAATGACTTTTTTATGTTATGACACCTTCGTTATGTATCATTATATTTCGTTTATGTATTTAAATAATTTTTTTTCTTTCCGCAAATTTGAGGGTGTCACAATCAATCATTATATCATGTTAATAATTCACTTTCTATAAACACAATTAAAGGAAAACACTTAGTTACCTTTATTACGCAATAAAGACCGCAAAGTAATCTTCATCTTCATAAATTGCCATTAATATTGTCCTACATGAATCCTCCTCTAAAAACATCAAAAAGAAAGACATCTTCTTCTTATTCTTCTTATTCACCCATTAAATATATAAACCCTAAAGGTAGGTCTAAACTCCATACAATCGAGTCCCTTAAAAATATTATGAATCGAATATATTGTAGATATAAGAGCCATGATTGTAAATATATAATTTATATTTGATTTGGATAAAGAAAGTTGCGTAACAATGGAGTTAAAGGGAGAAGAATGAAAAGAGAGAAAAAGAGAGAAAAGTCACTTAAGGAAAATATTGAGCAACCTAGTTGCAAGGTTAGATTTTCTATTTATAAGAGAGTTTAAGTGGGGTTTTGACCCATTAGCTCACAAGATGGATAATCCAATTACAAATCGGATTTAATATAATTAAAACGCTCACAGAACTTGTATAGGAGACTTAACAATTATATTTAAATAATCAAATGGTGCGCGGACATTTTAACCCATCCTAATTAGGTAAAAATGGAAAAAAAAAAAGATCGTAAGCGTTAAATACGGATTAAATAATTAAACTCCATAAAAAAATAATTTAATAAATAATTTACGAATAAAATTATTATAAAACACGGGGTGTTACAATCCTACCCCCTAAAAAGAAGTTTCGTCCTCGAAACTTAAATTTTTAAAAAGGACGCCAAATAATGGGCAACAACAGGCTACAAGAAAACTTTTAAACCATAACAACATCAATCGCTGTGCACTCTGATCACTAAAAGGTTCCTGACAAAGGCAAACTCCTATTCCTTAATTTTAGCATCATTTATATAATCCACAACTCGTCAAATCCCAAAAGGCTTACATCACTCCAATCTAACAAAATTTCCACTCAATCTCCTTCCATTCTAACCCGCAATTAACTTTATACCTTTCAACATCTTAATAAAAATTCCACAACAACCATAATCATTGACATTCCACAACTTCATAACTTGATCTACCTCCGAAGGCACATCTCACTACTCACGCACACTGCGAGCTCCCTCAATTCATCACATTTCAATTCCTTTAGTACAAATCCATAACCTAACGCCTCAAATGATTAGACTCCATCAATATCCATTAGATAACAATGCATCCACAAATATCGTTAATCGAAATACCACCAATTAATGTTTTAGAAACTCATCCTCAAACAACCCAATCATTAAATACATCAAATGCCTAATTGCGATTAGTACTCCAAATTATTGATCCATAACTTCCAAAACTGCGATTCCATTAACCACGATTTCCAATTATATCCTTAAGTACAACAAAGGTATAACAAGTCACAATTTCTCTTAGGTTTCATTCTTGTCCATATCATCCTAAACGACATCAATAATATTACACTCTTAATCAAGATAATACATAATCAGACCAACATCACCTGATTATCACTAACTTATATCCACAAATATATCCTCAAATTAACCATGTTATACAATACACCCTTATAACTTCAACACACGTACCTTCACCATTATACACCATTGATATTTGACACTAAATTTCCACAAAAGAATTATCCATTAACTAACCACACGCCTTAAGATCAACAATTCTCCTCAGAAGTATCAAACGAAGCCTCATAAATACCAACACTCAATCATTAACTTTCAATACTATTATGACAGACATTCACTAATCACCAAAAGATTTGACCTATTATTGCCAAAAGCGCTTACAAAAACCATTCATAAAACATTTTGTAAAATATAATACTCATTACGGAAATCAAAGGGTAAGGCACACTGATTGGCGAAAATAGAAAGGTTAAGGATACCCAAAACAAAGATAAGATTGAAGGACATTACGAGGACTTGAAAGGAGATCAATGTTAAGAAGCAAAGAGAAGAAACTCAATTAAATGAGAGATATGAAGGCTTTAATCAAAGAAATCGATTAAGGGACACCGATCCTAAAGAAACACACAAGCATACAACAAGTCAAAGAGTAACTCAAGATGGTAGCACAAACAATAATAGAAAGAAAAAAAAAATGCAAAAACTAAAATCTTACATTTCTCATATCCATAATCTTTTAACCTTTTCTTGATATTGACGAAAGCCTATTATCTTCCAAAACATCAATACTTAAAAAGACTTCTATAAAAAAAAAATTGTACAACCTATGTCCTCATCAATTCGATATTATTCCTCATTATATCACATAAGAGCGCTAATAAAACTTTTAAACACTCTGCTCATAACCACCTAAGAATTCCCTAAAGCGAAGGTCATCTAACAAATCCTTTGATAACAAGCTTTCAACTACTCAAATGATTCTCCAAACGAGTATAACACTAAAATCCTCAAATTACTTTTATATACTCCAAGATAACTTTCATTATACCATTATCCTCGACAACTAAGACGCGAAAAATCCAAATAATAAATTTATCCCACATTCTAATTTTAATGGATCTAAGTCCATTGATTCGAAGAACAAATTTAACCCTCGCATCTTGATTCTATTCCTCAAATCATTATCTAGCTATACCATTAATAACTCACTGATCTAATCATCATGTTTTTCCAATACATTAATAACCTCAAAACTCAATTTCTCCAGCCTTTCGAATAACGGGCTAACCAACCGAGGGTACACTTACTTCTTTTTAATACTCAAATCTCCAGTCCACATAACTTGCATAACTTATCACTTAACTAGAGAAACATTAACTTATTTCTCACACTTTCGAGTACCCCAAATAAGCATTCCCAAATGCTAGCTCCAAATATATGATTTTGCATTGACAATACTCATGCAATTTAGGCTAATTCCCAATTCAAATAATTCAAATGCACTCATATCTAATCCCAAGTTCTAATATTTCTCACCATAACAAATATTTACTTCCTATGCCAAAATAAAACATCATTAACTAATGACGGCTCACAAATAATAACCCAACAAAATAACCCAACAATAAAACGGTTCTATAAGAAAATCATATACACACATTGGAGAATAAAAAGACACCAAGTGACTCCATAAATTCACAACTTAATTCGAGAAAAGTATTCTAATTCTATTGCATGGCTTAATCACTCGAAACCTAGTAACTCCTCGAGGGTAATCGCCTAAGCATTAACTATGAAATTCCACCACAGTATCCATAAGATCATTAACTGCTACCATAAGATTTAAACATACTCCTACAATCCCGATATAAATCGTTCAAACCAATTCCTCAAATGAAATATTCAATGAAATCCAAAATGAATACGAAATGGTTGACTTTCACATAAAATGCTCATATATTCACTAACTAGATCCTCAAAATTAACGTGAGACATTCCATAATACCCATCATCACGAACCTACCTCCATCGAACAAGGTGAAGGGAATAGTACTCCGAACTAAAGGATTAGCTTTAAAAAACACATAAACAAACTCCAAGATTTTTCTTACCAACTCAAACCTCAAACGAGTTCGCTATATATCACAAGAATCTAGTTCCTCAAAGATTATAAATCCACGACATGATAGAAAAGTACCCAAACTTTAAGTTCCATTCTACAATTCGATACAACCATATTATGCACCTTGAACATCAATAATAACTTATATCCTTCACATCATCAACCATGATAAACTCCTAAGTTAAATTATCAAATAAGGGATAAGATAACACCTCAAATTTTCCCTAAGAGCCACGATCATGATATGCACTTCCAATACAGAATCTTTGACCTTTATAAGCTGACTACTGATCCTCAAACAAGTGGTTCTAAAGACTAACTCTACAAAATCCTCTTAAGAAAGGGGCATATCCTACCCTTATCTCTTACTAGTATAGAACAACCGAATCAAATATATAAATAAGACTTAACATAAAAGCAAGCGAGAACGTTAAGATCAGTTACAAATTTAACTTAAGATTAAGCTACCAAGGAAATTCGATAATGAAATATTACACACACACTCTACACATTTCTTAATCATAAAATTACATATGAAACAAAGATGAAATCAAACATCAAAGTACATACAAGAATCCTTATTGGTTTTTACCATTTACTCTCACTCAATTAAACTAAGCCAATTTAATTTAGTCATCTACTAAGCGAGAGTTGGGAACGTGTTCGCTCTGATACCAACTGTAACAACCCGGATTTTTAAAACAAAAGAAATACCTTAATAATAAATAATCCATCAGAGTACAAAGATGAATAGGGTCAAGGTGGAGGAAACACCTGACCAATCCGGATCGATACTCAAATCCAAAACTAAACTAATACATAATTAATATTCTTAAACTAGATTAACATCCTAAAACAATTTATTCGCCTTGCCACAAGTCTCTCCAATCAAAGCATCCAGACAAGCAGCAACAATTTCAACCTGAGAATGGGGGTCGACAATCAGTCGGGAGTAACTAGATGCTCTCCCAGTCATCTTTACAACATGCTGAATTAATAACAATCTATAACAACAGACAATAATCATAAATGACATGTGAAGCAATTTATACAATATGACATGCAACCAAACTTACTATAAAATCATCATTACCAAATGAATGCAACTAGACAAACCCCTAGACCATGAACACTAACTCGACCAAAAGTGACACATGATCCATAGCAATAAAGTCACCAATTGAATCAACAAAGCATAGCGAATAGAATGAACGCCGTTAGAGCGATTAACGAACTGCCTCTAACCGCTAGAGCGTATAACGAACTGCCTCTAGCTGATGGAGCGTATAACGAACTGCCTCCATCGGTGTTGACCGTATAACGAACTGCATCCACTGTGGACCGTATAACGAACTGCATCCAGGTTACTATGTATAACGTATAACCACTGCCTATATGTCTAAGATATGGCCAGACCCTCGAGGCATTAACTTTACATCGCATGACACACGGGGACCAGAGCGTATAACGAACTGCCTCTGACAAATCGCGAACATAGACCAAAATAAACAAATCCCCAAAGGGTAGCGTTGGTTCATTCCGATAGTATATAACTGATACTATCGTCATCTATTCAACAAGCCAACATGCAAATGCACAGTATAAATAACTGTACTAACCAATGCGTGAACAACGTCATGACTCAACACAGGAACAGTATAACCAACTGTGCAACAATGCGTGAACAACGTCACGACTCGACTCAAGAATAATATAACCGACTGTCCAACAATATAGGAATAAGAATAACCAATACGATATGTAAACATAGCGTTATAGTCCAACTAACCATAACACCACACATAAACAAGCTCAAGTGACCAAGGTTATCGTATCTTGACCTATAACATTACACCTCAAAGGTCATGTTATAGTTCGAGTTACCATAACACCAGACACAAAAGCATATAACATCCAATGTTTTAATACCACCAACTATAACCTTCACTTAACCTTAGTGAAGTTATAGTAACTGCAGCTATAACCTTCACTCAACTTTAGTGAAGTTATAGCAACTTCCGCTATAACCTTCACTCAAGTTTAGTGAAGTTATAGTAACTTCAGCTATAACCTTAGTTAAGCATGTCAGGTTATAGTATCATCTACTATAACCTTCACTTAACTTCAGCAAAGTTATAGTACCTTCAGCTATAACTTTCACTCAACTTTTGTGAAGTTATAGCACTTCAAGCTATAACTTTTTACGTGCGAGGTTATAGTATCATCAACTACAACTCTCTTCCGTCACGGGTTAGTCCTTTATAAAACCATCACCGAGGGAACGACTCCACGGTACGAACCGCCATGTCACCACAACAAGTCTTGTTATAGTACACCGCACCATAACGTCACTTTCAAAGTTATAACTCAAATAGGTATAACTAGGGTAGCTTACATGTAAAGTTATAGTTAGCATGCGATAACCTTAATGATATAAACCAAAACCCTAATTTCGCAACAGAAGCAAACCCTAGCCTCTCCCACAAGGAGGAGGTTGAAACCCTAGGCCACGACAACCTCATGGCCGCGCCACCACCAACGACGCTAGGGTTCGCGATTTGAACCCTAGTTCGCACACCAAATAAATAATTGAAAATAGAATAACAACATAAACATTAAATGCAATTAAACATGTGAATCATAAGCATAAATAACCACACAAACAATTAATCATACAATCAATCATTATATCATGTTAATAATTCACTTTCTATAAAGACAATTAAAGGAAAACACCTAGTTACTTTTATTACGCAATACAGACCGCAAAATAATCTTCATCTTCATAAAACGCCATTAAAATTGTCCTACACGAATCCTCCTCTAAAAACATCCAAAAGAAAGACATCTTCTTCTTATTCTTCTTATTCACCCATTAAATATATAAACCTGATAAGCGATATTTTGTACTAATTTATCCCCCGTTTTAGCTCGATTTCTATATGATTTATGCACTTTGTTAGGTAATTAACGAGCTAATATTACTATTCTATTTGTTTGGCGTGTTTTGTCTCGTTTTATAAGAAATGAAGCGGTTTTGCTATATTTTCCTACTTTATGGAGCAAAGGCACTAGAATACAAGTTTACGAGGAACCGATGATAGCAATTTCATGATTGGATTACGATTCCGCTACATCCTTCCTCAAATGGACTCATCTTGGACTTTGACTTTGTTTCTCAAAGGAAAACATCAACCCAAGTCAAAGGAAGACTAGCCCGAGCCCAATTACGTGTTGCATTGACCAAGACCAAAGCATAGAAACGCGTGCCCAAAGAAGAAATTGGAAGAGACGAAAGAAGATCCATCAGGGTTAAATACCCGATCGGATTTGCCACATACCCAATCGGGTATGTATGCTGATGAAAGCTTCTTGACTCTTCTTCTACCAAGCCTTAATGGAGTGCTTTATTAGGTTGTCTAGGGTATGAATCCGGACGGATTTGGGCAGCCTCTCAACCCTATAATTAGCCTATACATCACACACAATTTCAACAACAACTACATGTACAAAAAACACTTCTCTCTTTAGTTTAGTTTTTCTTCTTTCTCTCATCTTTCTTAGTTTAGTTTAGTTTTAGTTTTCTCTAGTTTAGTTTAGTTTAGTTTAGTTTAGTTCTAAGTTTTCTTCAATTGTATGGTTCTACTTGTAATTGGAACTCAAATTTCCGAGTTTGAATTTCCTATTCAAGTTCTTGTTCCATTTCGATCTTTGCTCATCCTTTCCGGTAATCTTTATTCTTGTGTTTACATTATAGTTTCATTTTATTTTAGTATTTATGATACGGTTGTCGCAACCCTATCAAAGATAAAACCTAACGATCTCAACAAAATGCAGTAGAGGCAGTCGGGTGTCGAGTCCACAGAGAGGGGGAATCCTATAACTTGCTAAGTCTGTCAAACTATTGGAATTGGGGGTTTTGTTTAATTGATTTTCTAACACTACAAGAGAAAAGGGGAAGAGAAATAAAGAGTGAAATAACAGATAGGAGAAGAACTAGGATCGTCGGTTCCCCATGGCATCTAGGGTCAGGATTAAAATCAAAGTAAAGTCTAAACAGGTTTGTGGGTAGTGAAAAGGTCCTTTCGGTCCGCTATTCGCCCTAAAATATACTAACTTAGCTCTCGCCCTCATTAGCATAATCCCAATGTTCATCACTGATCTGTCCTTTTCCAATCTCTCGATCTAGGTCAAGGGGGTATCAAGTCAGTGAATTGATTGCGTCGACTCAAACAATTAAAAGCTATTAAATGTGATGATTTCATCCAAACCTAATTTAAAGATTACAAATCAATTCATCTTACCTAAGCCACGGTTCCCCTAAATCGTAGCAAAGGAATTAGCTACGCATAATTGAAAGAACAACAACAACAATAATAAATAAGAAACAAAAAGACATAGAGAAATAACTAATTGAATTCAAGAACAATAATACCCGAAATTGAAAGAAGAAGAAGTCGGAAGAAGTCCTCAAATTCAGATCCAGAATAAAGTGAAAGATCCAGTCTAGGGTAAGAAGTTATATATATTATTCTTGTTTTTTCACCCATAAGTAAAATGAAAAATAACAAATTACAAGGCGTCCATTGCGTAACACACTATCTCGCGAAGCCCATCAGCATGTAACCTCTCGATCGAGCAGAATTTGCTGTCAAAAGTACTCGATCGAGGAAAGTTTGAGACAGGAACACTCGATCGACTGACCATAGTGGTCGATCGAGTAAAACTTCCAAGGCCAGCAGCTCGATCGAGCAAAACAATGCTCGATCGAGGTCTTCTAAGTAATAAAATAGTCGATCGAAGGCTTTTCCACCTCGAATGAGTGTTTTGCTCATGGATTTCGTTCTTCCATTCCTATAACACGACTTCATGCATTCCGAGACACCAAGATTCCTTTCCGACTCACTTATGCATGCTTGAGGAGCTACAAAATAGCTAGTTTTCCGTCATTCTGGTCCATATCTGCAAATATTACAACACAAACCAAAGTAGACTATTCGGGGGACATTTGTAGTAAAACACTACTAAATAAGCATGGAAATGCGTGCAAATATGGCCTAAAAGGTCTATACAAAATGCACGCATCAAACTTCCCCAAACCAAACCTTTGCTTGTCCTCAAGCAAAAAGGATGCGAACAAATAAATGGAACAAATGGACTCCGGACTACTGCAAATCGCCCGCTTGAACCAATTTAATGCAACAGTCAAACTCAGCAATGATATCAAATGCAAACGAACTGAACCGTCGACCTTGCTAGACCATCAATGTCGGACTCTCACGGGTCACTCTTCTCTCAGCAAAGCAAAGGGTAAGCATGTTATGTGCAAGAGAGAGAAGGAGAAAATAGTCGCTCACCTAACTACGACCGTCGCGTTCATGCAATGCCAACTAACATGATAAAAGATTCAGTTACCGTACACACGCACAACCACCATTCAAGGACTATCACACGCCGAATACTCGCAACATTTGGATAAGTGAGGTTATGGGTAAGAAGGGGCAAAACAATAATGGAATAGAGGAGGTAAAGCGTCAAGCTAGCTACCTGATCTTAATCAAATAACAAAATCCGTCTTCTTATCTCATAATGAAGTACACGGCCATGATTCGGCCGACAACTCACTAGAACCAAAAGGATGGAGCGGAAACGAAACTAGTTAGCTTATTCAGCTCTTGCTGAATCCCCATATGATATGAATAAAGCATGGGAATAGAGACCGTTTTCTTTTTCTTTTTCTTTATTATTTTTTTTCTTTTCATTTCAAAATATTCAGCTAACATTTCCACGGAAACAATTTCAACTTCGATTCCCAAATTATTCAGATACCAACTCCGTGGCAAGGATGCAAACCAAACTGATAAAATGAAGTAAATACCTCAACAACCAACACTAGACTAGCTCGACGCAAGGTAGGCTAAATTTAGGATGTAGATTGTGGGTCAACTGGCAGTTTTGGCTGAATGTGGAGTTAAATGGGTAATGAGAAAAGGGAAATTGCAAGCATTCTCCAAACATGTGATACCGACCACGAACCCGTATGTGCAGGCAATAAGAATCAATTTTCTTATACATGCAATGCGATGACATGAGGGAGTAGGTAAGTAGGTTGCCAACATGTCAGGTCAAGTCTATTCGTTCAGCATCGATTAACAAGCAAATGACTATGCAAGAGATATTAGCTGTGCAAGGCTTAAGTCGAGACTAGATGAAGGGTAGGAGCGAATTGTTCCGACTCGACTAAAATGCAAAAATAAACATGAAAACTTTTGAATTTTTTGGAATTTTTGGAATTTTATGAGTGATTAACAATGTATACGAAAATGCAGTAAAAGCGAAATGCAGACACGATATGGATGCAAAACCTCCCCAAACCAAACCGTACAATGTCCCCATTGTACAAAGTAAAGTAAAAGAATTGCAAACTAGAGAGTCAGAAACTTACAGGAACGCGCGTATAACCGACTTCCCCAAACCGAACCAAAAGGAGGTGCTCCAGAGACTCGATCGAGTACTGTTCTACTCGATCGAGTGGAAACGAGATGGATCCTTCTCGATCGAGTAGAAAACAACTCGATCGAGAGGTTTCTTCGCTGAAGTACTCGATCGAGCAACCAGAGTGCTCGATCGAGGGGCTTTAGTGTTCGATCGACCGGAAAGGCTACTCGATCGAACAAAATTTTAGAGTAAGTGACGCCAAAACTGCGAGAAGCAAGAAATTACGCAATTGGAATTGTTTGAACGGTAAAACAGAAATAAACTACTAAAAAGTTTTCAATACGGTACAACAAAACAATAGATCAGGTTGCCTCCCGATAAGCGCAGGTTTATAAGGTCCCGCACGACCCTTGAGCTTCAATCATCAAGCTCCTCGTCTCCGTCGAAGAAGAGCACTTCGACGCGACCCCCGATACTGTCAGCTCTATAGTAATGTTTCACATGATGCCCATTAACCTTAAACCGGTTACCCTCGGAGTCTTCTATCTCAACGGATCCAAACTGAGTAACAGCAGTTACTGTGTACGGACCGCTCCACCTGGATTTTAGCTTACCAGGGAATAAACGCAGTCGGGCATTGAATAGCAACACCTTCTGCCCGACTTGGAACTCACGAGGTATGATTCTCTTGTCGTGCCAACGTTTGGTCTTTTCTTTGTAAATACGCGAGCTATCATAGGCATTCAGACGAAATTCCTCTAGTGCATCCAGCTGCAACAAACGTTTCTCACCACACAAGTTAGCATCATAATTAAGTTGGCGGACTGCCCACCAGGCTTTATGTTCTAGCTCAACAAGTAAATGACAGGACTTCCCATACACTAATCGATACGGTGAAGCACTGATAGGTGTCTTAAATGCGGTCATGTAGGCCCATAATGTGTCATCCAGTTTGGCACTCCAATCCTTCAATGAATTAGACACAACCTTACTTAAAATATCCTTTATTTCCCTATTAGAGACTTCAACCTGCCCACAAGTCTGAGGATGATACCCCAAACCCCTACAATGTTTCACACCATATTTAGACAGTAAGGTCGTTAGCTGTTGTTCCCTAAAATGCATACCCCTATCACTAATGACAACCCTAGGGACACCAAAATGGGGGAAAATGGTCTTACGAAACAGCTTAATCACGGTCTTGGCATCACAGTTGGGAGTAGCAATCGCTTCAACCCATTTAGACACATAATCTACAGCTACCAGAATATACCTGTTACCAAGACTCGACGGGAATGGTCCTTGATAATCAATGCCTCAGACATCGAAAATCTCGACCTCTAAAATGCCGTTTTGGGGAATCTCATGTCTCTTTGATATGTTTCCTGTCCGCTGGCAAGCATCACAGCTAGCAACAAAAACTTTAGTGTCAGCAAAGAGAGTCGGCCAATAGAAACCAGTCTGTAATACCTTAGCCACGGTGCGCGATGGACCGTGGTGACCTCCACAAGGGGCAGAATGGCAGCCTTCTAGGATAGCTTTGATCTCCCAATGCGGAATACACCGTCTGAAGAGACCGTCTGCGCATGACTTAAACAAGTATGGATCATCCTAGAAATAATCTCGCACATCATGTAGAAATTTCTTCCGCTGCTGATAGGACATATCAGGTGGCAGCTTCTGGCTGACAATGTGATTGGCATAATCTGCAAACCAAGGTTCAACACCATCTTTAGATTTTATAGAATAAACAGTGCATAAAGTATCATCAGCAAACAAATCATTAATGGGAAGAGAATCCTCCCCCTCTTGTCGCGTCAAACGCGAAAGATGATCCGCTACAACATTCTCAACGCCTTTCTTGTCCCTGATTTCCAGATCAAATTCGTGGAGAAGGAGTATCCACCTCAGCAATCTGGGTTTAGCTTCCTTCTTATTCAGAAGGTGTTTTAGCGCTGCATGATCTGTAAAAACAATAACTTAAGAACCCAACAGGTATGATCTAAATGTATCAAGCGCATAAACTACAGCTAAAAGCTCCTTCTCAGTGGTAGCATATTTCACTTGAGCCTCATCCAGAGTTCGGCTCGCATAGTAAATAGCATTCAAAGCTTTGTCTTTCCGCTGGCCGAGCACCGCTCCTAGTGCGTAATCGCTTGCATCGCACATAATCTCAAACGGCAGCGTCCAATCAGGAGGCTGAATGATGGGTGCAGAGACCAAAGCCTGTTTCAAAGTGTTAAAAGCAGAAAGACAATCATCAGTAAAATCAAAAGAAGCATCTTTTAATAGCAACTGTGTAAGTGGTTTAGTGATCTTAGAGAAGTCCTTGATGAGTCGGCGATAAAAACCGGCGTGACCAAGGAAACTCTTCACCCTCTTAACGTTAATAGGAGGGGGTAATTGCTGAATCACTTGCACCTTTGCTCTGTCTACCTCAATACCCCTATTCAAAACCAAGTGCCCAAGGACTACTCCCTCATTGACCATGAAATGGCACTTCTCCCTGTTTAGCACCAGATTAACCTCGATACAACACTGCAAAACTTTATCAAGGTTAGCTAAACATTTATCAAAATCATTCCCATAGACACTGAAGTCATCCATAAAGACTTCCATGATAGACTCTATATACTCAGAAAATATCTCCATCATGCACCTCTAAAAGGTAGCAGGGGCATTACACAAACCAAAAGGCATTCTACGATAAGCAAAAACACCCTTAGGACAAGTAAAAGTAGTCTTTTCCTGATCATCTGGATGAATAGGGATCTGAAAGAACCCTGAGTTCCCGTCCAGATACCAAAAAAACTCATGAGAAGCTAACCTTTCTATCATCTGATCAATGAAAAGGAAGGGGGAAATGATCTTTCTTGGTGGCGGCATTTAACTGCCTTTAGTCTATACACATCCACCACCCAGTTACTAGTCGAGTAGGTATTAATTCATTCTTTTCATTTTTAACAACTGTAGTACCTCCTTTCTTGGGTACGACCTGAACTGGGCTTACCCATTTGGAGTGACCAACTGAATAAATAATACCTGCATCGAGTAGTTTCATCACCTCGGTCATCACAACCTCCTCCATCTTCAGGTTCAGCTTCCGCTGACCCTGTTTGCAAGGTTTGTGACCTTCTTCCAGCTCAATCCCGTGCATACAGACATCAGGGCTGATGCCCTTGATGTCATCCAGTGAATAGCCCATTGCTTTCCTGTTCCTCTTGAGTACAACCAACAAAGCAGTTAGCTGTTCCTCATTCAGTTTGGAACTAACAATAACTGGAAATTGCTCAGTATTATCAAGAAAAGCATATTTAAGGTGAGTTGGAAGAGGCTTACGCTCGGGAACCTTTACCTCGATGGAACACAAGGCATGACCCAAGTGTCCCAGTTGTTCTTCCTCTGCGTCAGTCAATTCTACCTCATCTGCAGTAGCTCCAAGCAATTTCAGCACAGCGTCATCGTCATCAGAATAATATGCACACTCATCTAACAAAGTCAAAGACTCCAACGGATCATTTATCAAGGAATCCGGCCAAAACTCATAAGTGAACTCATCAATGATATCAACAGAAAAACAAGTATCCTCTATCATTGGTCTAGATAAAGTGTCAGGTAAACTGAACAAAACTATATCATCCCCTACAGCTAGAGTTAAACGCCCGAGTTTAACATCTATAATGGCCCCAGCAGTACACAAAACGGGCTACCCAAAATAATTTGAGTACGGGTATCCTCAGCAATGTCTAAGACTATGAAGTCAACAGGAATAAAAAACTTGCCCACCTTAACGGGCACGTCTTCTAGGACACCTAAGGGCCTCCTAACAGATCTATCAGCCATCTGCAGGGTGATATTGGTCGTTTTCAGATGACCCATGTTAAGCTTACGACATATAGAATAAGGCATGACACTTACACTAGCTCCAAGATCACATAGTGCCTTATCTATCACGACATCTCCTATAACACAAGTGATAGAGAAACTACCCGGATCTTTTAATTTAGGGGGAGACTTATTCAGAATTAAACTACTAGACGCTTCCATAAAAGCGACAGTAGCGAAATCCTCAAGTGCCTTCTTACGCGTAACAATGTCTTTCATAAATTTGGCGTAAGGGGGTACTTGAGTGATTAGCTCGGCAAAAGGTACAGCTACCTGAATGTTTTTAACCATGTCTACAAATTTGATGAACTGTTTCTCCGTCTTTGAATCCCGCAGACGACCTGGGTATGGGACTCTGACCACCGGAAGCAGGTCCCCAATTTTCTCTTTACTCGGTACCTTCGCAGCAGGGGAGGGTACTTCATCACACACAACCTCAATTTGCGTGCCTGATGTCTGACATTCACTCGATCGAGACTTCAGTTCACTCGATCGAGTGATTCCTTCCTCATTTCCCTTCGATCGAGTGGAAGGGCTACTCGATCGAGGATCTCCTTTGACCAGGTTATTCGATCTGAAAGTTCATAGACCCTAATTAGACTCCTCTAATTAGTTACTAAATTACTTATTAATTTAGTGTTTAATAAAGATCTATGTAACATGCATGCAAATTAAAATGCATAATAAAAATAAGAAGAAATTTCCTTACATTGGGAAATTTCGGTTTATATGGGCACAACAAGAAACACCTTTCTTGTTGATCTTGAGCTAGAAAGAAATAGATGATCCTCCTTGTAATCTTCAAGTTAGAATATCTCCTTCAAGATGCACCCAAGAGAAAACCCAAACTAATCACATAGTTTTTGACTAGAAAACACAAGTGATAATATGAACTAATATTAGATTTATTACTACCCTAGTAATAGAAAAATATTAGTGTTTGAGAGTTTTAGAGAGATCAGGATTTTAGAGTGATAAGCATGCAAAATAAGAATGAACTAGTGTATTAAATGAACAACAATTTTGTCCATATAAAGGACACATGGTCCGGCCAAGGAGAGCCTTAGTGGCCTCTTATTTTGCTTAAAATAATCCCATGCAAACTAGTTGAGTGTAGGAATTAATAAGAACATGATCATGTGTCATAAACATGACATGATCATATGTTGTAGTGTGATACAAGAAACAACAACCATCATGTTATTCCACTACATGATTTTGGCCCCCGCTAGTGTCATGTGGTCCATTTTGATTTTTAATATTTGTCCCACAAATACTTATAATCATATGCTTAATTATCTTGTATAATTAAGGGTTAATTTGATCATATAACAATTATACGACTCAAATTAATAAATAATATAGACTTAACTTTTAAGTGATATTTTATCATTATATCAATATATAATGGGTCTCACAAAGCCTAGTTAGTTTATTTTACAACTCCTTGTAAATATAATTAACTAATCACCTCTACCTCAAAGTATATGCATAACCTCAACTAATTTAATGAATTAACTATTAATCACTAAATTAAATCTTATTCAATCGTATTAAAATAAGACGTGAAAATTATTCAGTCAATTATCGTATAATTGACTAATAAACTTATCCAGAATGAGTTCGTAACTCAATTTTCAATAACTAACTCTCGTAACTAAACATATATCAAATATATATGTAAAGTACTAATTAATATGTATCGTATACAAATAATAAGATTTCTGTTTGGGTCTCATCCTATAGGTGTGATCGAAAGGGGTCAGTTGATTACCGCCGTCATACGACAATAACGTCTAACTCTAGTCAGCTGACCGTTATCGATTTACGTTAATCAACTGACGTGGAGTATCAAAATACTACTCATCCCACTAATATTCCAAAATGAGATTTATAATGTAAATGCACTATTGTGGAGGACACTTGCTCCAACAATCTCCCACTTGTCCGATACAAGTTGTGCATGTAGCCACACTATTGCGGAGGACTCCTACTCCCACAATATCTCCCACTTGTCTCGACAAGTTGTGTGCTACCAATTCTCTTGTCACTTTTGTGTCACATCCTCCCACTCATCGCAAGGTGTCTTTCAGGTCGCACTTGCGATTGGAAAAATACATTGAGTGGTTTTCTCGATCTGGAGAGTAACTGTCTGACCGGAACATCTACAACAGATCTCATCCGAGCGTGGCCACGCATTTCCAGTCACTACTCCTCGAGTGGCCCGAAGATGTTAATACCCAACGTGAGTGGAAAATTCCTGTTGACCCAACTTACACTGTATAATGCAGATCACCATGACCCAGTAGATGCCCATCGGCCTCCTTTCACGGCACGATCTAGGACAAAAACCAAAGTCAATCGGAAATTACACCGACTCAGGTAAATGGTCGCCAGTATAAAGAATCGACTCATAGGAATATAATAGAAATCCCCGCCACGACCACGCTTCAACAATTTTGATAAGGGACTCTATCATGGTCACTGTCCGACAGAGTGTCTCTACAGTCTGTCTATGTAAACGATCAGTCATCCCCATGACCCCATGGTGCTGAACCAAGCATCGATCGACTTACAATCTAGTCATTTTAAGACGTCACCTTATGCAAATGACTAGGGACAATTACTAAGTTCATCATGTTCACTTGAATTGAGTTCAACCTTTCTTATAACCAATTCGGACAAAACAAAGTAATAAAATTTAGTCAATACTAAATAAAAGAGCTCATATAAAACTCGAACAATGAATGCAATTATCATATATGTAAACATTGATACAACATTCAATTATTACATATCACATAATCTAGAGGAACTCAGGAACTCATCTTAATCCCATCGAGACGACATGACTATCATGTTTAGCCTTTGTAAGAGGCTTGGTTAGAGGATCAGCGATGTTATCTTCTGTCCCAACCTTATATACATCTATTTCCTTCCTCTCCACGTAATCTCTAATTACATGGTATTTCCTAAGTACATGTTTAGACTTGTTACTAGACTTGGGCTCCTTTGCTTGAAAGATAGCCCCACTGTTATCACAATACATCGTGATGGGATCTGTGGCAGTAGGGACTACTCCTAGTCCTTCCAAGAACTGCCGAATCCACACAGCTTCCTTTGCAGCCTCTGATGACGCGAGGTACTCAGCTTCTGTTGTAGAATCCGCAGTCACGCTTTGCTTGAAGCTCTTCCAGCAAACGGCTCCTCCATTCAACATAAAGACATAGCCAGATTGGGATTTTAAATCATCCCTATCAGTTTGGAAACTAGCGTCCGTGTAACCCTTTACACGCAACTCAGTCTCTCCTCCAAACACCAAGAACGACTCTTTAGTCCTTCGTAAGTACTTAAGGATGTTCTTTACGGCTATCCAGTGACTCTCACCTGGATTGGCTTGATAACGACTCGTCATGCTCAAAGCATAGGCGATGTCGGGGCGAGTGCACATCATAGCATACATGATTGACCCAACTGCTGAAGCATAAGGGATCAACTTCATGCGTTCAATCTCCTCGGTGACGGTAGGACTCTGGGATTTACGCAGAGTGATACCATGACCTATTGGAAGAAAGCCTCTCTTAGAGTCTTTCATTTTGAACCGATCAAGAATCTTATCTATATAAGCTTCTTGACTTAATGCTAGTATCCTCTTGGATCTATCTCTATAGATCCGGATACCCAAAATGCGTTGTGCCTCTCCAAAATCCTTCATCTGGAAATGTTTCCCAAGCCACTCCTTGGTAGAAGTAAGCATTGGTATATCATTCCCAATGAGAAGTATGTCATCCACATACAAGATAAGGAAAGTAACTTTGCTCCCACTAAACTTCATGTATAAACATGGTTCCTCGACACTTCGCGTGAATCCATTTTGTTTAATTACATGATCGAAGCGATGATTCCAACTCCTTGATGCTTGCTTAAGACCATAAATGGATCTCTTAAGTTTGAATACCTTCTTAGGGTTGGATTTATCCTCAAAACCTTCAGGTTGTGTCATGTACACTTCCTCTTCTAGAATCCCATTCAAGAAGGCGGTTTTGACATCCATTTGCCAAATTTCATAGTGATAAAATGCGGCAACCGCTAAGAGAATCCTAATGGATCGAAGCATAGCGACTGGGGCAAAAGTTTCGTCATAGTGTAAACCATGAACTTGAGTGAAGCCTTTTGCCACCAATCTAGCTTTGTAGACATCATTATGTCCATCTATGCTATTCTTGATCTTGTAGATCCACTTGCACTGAAGAGCTCGCACCTTCTCAGGTAAGTCTACCAACTCCCATACTTGATTTTCGTACATAGAATCCATTTCGGATTGCATGGCCTCAAGCCAATGCGTGGAGTCGGGACTAGAAACGGCCGACTTGTAGGTTGTGGGTTCATCACTTTCAAAAAGTAATAAATCACCATCTCCCTCGATACATCCGAGGTAATGATCAGGTTGATAACTAATTCTACCTGACCTTCTAGGGAAAATAACCGTTTCAGACGAGGAGGGAACGTTTTCCTCCACTTCATTTTCGGTTTGTGGCTCTCGAACTTCGTCAAGTTCGAATTTTATCCCACTCTGCCTTTTAGAAACGAAATCGCTTTCTAGAAAGACAGCATCACGAGACACAAACACTTTGTCCTCATGACGGTTGTAGAAGTAATATCCACGTGTTTCCTTAGGATATCCTACAAAAAGACATTTGTCGGATCTGGGTGCGAGCTTGTCATTAGACTTCTCATGAACAAACGCCTCACAACCCCAAATTTTCATAAACGACAAATAAGGAACCTTTCCTTTCCATATCTCATATGGAGTTTTATTGGCTGCTTTAGTCGGGCTACGATTTAGTGAAAATATTGCGGTTAAGATGGCAAATCCCCAAAACGAGTCAGGAAGCTCTATAAGGCTCATCATCGACCGAACAATATCTAATAAAGTTCGGTTTCTCCTTTCAGACACACCATTTAATTGAGGTGTTCCAGGAGGAGTCCATTGTGATACTATACCACAATCTTTTAGGTGTGAATCAAATTCATAATTTAGATATTCACCACCACGATCAGATCGTAGGGTTTTTATCTTCTTATTCAATTGGTTTTCTACTTCATGTTGAAACTCTTTGAACTTTTCAAAAGCTTCACTCTTATGCCTCATTAAGTAGACGTATCCATATCTACTCAAATCGTCGGTAAAAGTAATGAAGTACTTGTAACCACCTCTAGCTTGGAGAGTCATTGGGCCACATACATCGGTATGTATGAGGCCTAATACTTCACTTGCTCGTGTCCCTTTTCCAGTAAAAGGAGCACGAGTCATCTTGCCCAAAAGACAAGATTCGCATTCACCATAAGATTCGTAATCAAATGGTTTGAGAAGTTTCGTTGAAACGAGTCTCTTTATGCGTCGTTCGTTTATATGACCTAAACGACAATGCCAAAGGTATAATTGATTAGGTTCAACTAATTTGAGCTTCTTGCTTTCTACATGATATATTTCATTAACATTATCAAGAACATAAATACCTCCAATAGAGATGGCTTTACCATAAAACACATCATTAAAAGAAAATGAACAACTATTGTTCTTGATTACAAATGAGAAACCCTCCGCGTCAAGTACGGAAATGGAGATAATGTTCTTAGTCAAGGAGGGTACAAAATAAAAATTATTTAAATACAACTCAAGACCACTAGCTAAGGTTAATACATAAGTTCCTACAGAGACGGCGGCAACTCTTGCTCCATTCCCCATTCGTAGGTCCACATCACCCTTGGCTAGTGCTCGCATGTCCTTCAGCCCCTGCAAGTGATTACAAAGGTGAGAACCACATCCAGTATCAAATACCCAAGTGGAAGTGCAAGCATAGTTAATATCTATCATATAGAGAGAAGAGAGGATTATACCTGACGGTGTCACACATCCGTCCTTCTTATCCTTCAAATACTTGGGACAATTGCGTTTCCAATGTCCCTTGCCTTTACAATAAAAGCATTCGGCTTCGGCGTGCTTCTTGTTGGAGCCAGTGTCCTCCACAGTTAGTGCAATAACATAAATAAATCTGTGTAGGTTCACAGGGTATACTTTGTATTGTAATCAGTTGATTAACGTTTATCGATAACGGTTGGCTTGCTAGATAAGTTTGACGTTATTGTCATACAGATGTCGGTGATCAACTGGTCCCTAAAAGTCACACCTAAAGGATGTGATTGAGAGATGTGATTATTTGAGAAAATAATCAGATTGATGCCTTATTAAATGACTAAAAGGTTAGTCGGTGTTTTTGACTAAAAGGTTAGTCAATGTGATGATGATATAATTATTTAATAACGATT
>JAIUZE010005912.1:0-65816 GCA_022085475.1 Heliosperma pusillum
TACTTATATATTTAGGCTCAGCGGTTACCCTAATAACATGTGAATTATTAATTCATACAAAAACCCGCTTGACTTTCATGTTATCAAATTAAACTAAAATCTCGTATTATAATTTCTAACATGTGAGAAATAATAATATTATGAAAACTTTTTAATTAAATAATTTACTTATTAAAATTTCCCACTTGCTAAATATTACAATACACGATAAATTAACACTAAACTCAAAAACCGTCACAAGTCCAAAATGAGGACTCATGGGCTGATTTGGCCGGACAAGACACGGGCCTGGACTGGGCCCACGGGCCTGGTTTGGGCCTGTTTTGAGTCGACTTTTCTAAACTCGTTTCTTAATATTTCCCGCATGCTTAACATAATTAAAACCCGTCAAAACAACAACAAAACTAACAAGTATCGACACAACTCCCAAGGACCAAACCCCGGACCAACCCAGACCGGGCTGGACCGGCCTGAACCGGCCTGTTCACAGCCACCCTACACGGCCATTTCCCACGGCCTAAACCACCACTCTTCCAAATTAATTCTAGCATGTTTTTAATTAACAACATCCATTTTTAACAACCAATTTAACCATCAATCATACAAGAATCATGGTTATAAATAAATCATCCAAATATGTCAAGAACACTAACATATTAAAAATTCCATACAACATAAAAATCATAACTACTTATCATGTTATTACTAAAACCATAAATAACAATAACATGAACAAAAACAAAAGATGAACCAAAAACAAAAGAACAAAAGATATGTAACATTAATTCGTCGAGTAACTCGGAATCGTTACCTTAGCTAGCAAAATCAATAGCACCAAAATAAGAAGTATAAACTAAGAAACCCGTCTTCTAATCTTCCCCTAATATATACGAGTCACCAAACTCGTCTTCAAAATCTTCCCCTATAAGAAATGACAAGAAAAACATTATTAGAATTAAAACTTGATTTTCCATAATTAAAGTGTTGAAAACGATTTTGACGGAATTGAAAATAAACCCTACTTGAAGATAGAGAGCGAAGAGGAGATTCTAGAAATATAAGTTAGGACGGATTTAATTAATAAATGAAGGTTTTATGATGATTTTGCTCAAGAACGACGAAGAAAGGATGAAGAACGACGAAGAACGAATGAAGAACGATAAGAACGATTAATTTGATCTTAATTTGATTTATTGTAAAATGAAAAGTTGTTAGTGAGTAATGGGTGAGTGAGGGCCGTGTAAATATAGAGGGAATATGGAGTCGGGTTTTGAAATTGTTGTTACGGAATTGACTCGGGTTTAATAATTATATTACGGTAATTAATTAGATATTAAGTTAATTAAACTAAATATCTAGATATTATGTTATATTAATGAAAAGAAAGGAAAATATCAAGCTCTATTAGAGGGCAAAGAGCCGTGTGGCTTGGTGAAGAATCGGGTCTGTTTTGTAAACGGTTTTCGTAATTTTCGTTGACGGATCGATAAAGTAATAAATATCTTAGATATTATTATTAGTTTAATCATATTAATTCAAAATATCTAAAGTGAGTGGAAAAAGGTGACATGGGCGTGTGTCTCATGCCAAAGTCGGGTTTCGGGTTTGTTTCGGGATTTAAGTTGGCTCGGGAATAGTTAAATGATGTTCGGGATTAAACCGTAAAAGTTATTCTTTAAATTCCGAATAAATTCAAAATAATTATATTAAATTATGATAAATCTAAATAAATCTTAATAAAAATAAATGAAAAATATTATTTTTTTAAATAAAATTTCGGTCTTCAAACTTACAAGGCGAGTCGGAAAAAGTCAACGAAAGTCAAAGTCGACTTAAAAGTCGAGAAAAGTCAAAGATGACTTAAAAGTCAAGAAAAGTTTATGACGACTTAAAAGTCAAGAAAAGTCAATGACGACTTTAAAAAAGTCAAGAAAAGTCAAAGACGACTTAAAAGTCAAGAAAAGTCAAAGATGACTAAAAACGGGATTTTCATGAAATCTCTCAGAAATTCCAAATACGAACTCGGAATTTCAAAATACGACTCGAAACAATAAATTCTATTTTAAAAACTTAACCTTGCTAAAAAGTATCCTTAAGAAATTTTACTAGAAAAATTGGGTACTTTTCGGGTTGTTACACATTGTGAGTGACGTATTCATATTACCTTTTTGAAAGGAGTAGTTGGATTTTAATGTTGGATGAAAGAGGGAAACATGTATACTAAAATCAAAATCTATTGTGGAACAGAAGATTTTAGCTAGACATTTAGAAAAGTGTCTTATAGCGATAAGATCCTTTATCCGTTTCAACAAGTTAAATAGGTTATTTATGTTGATGAAAGTGGGATCACTGTGAAAGGGTCATAGTCATCTACTGAACCTAAGAGTTTTTGATCACATGAGTACTAATGTATCCGCCATTAGGCCAATCATGTATGCCATTATATGCACGTACCTAAATGAATTGTATGTTAGAAGCATGACAAGCCTATAATAAATCAATCCACATGAGTGTCATTGGATAGCCTACAAGTACATCCATAGGGTTCTCAAGGAGAACTAGGGATTCATTATTGTGTTTGGTAGAGAAAATTTGGATATGTGGTAAGGGTTACACAAACCTAAATTTCCAAACTTATAAGGATTTATCAAAATCCTAGGCGTACTTTTGTTATACAAGAAGCGAATAACTAAAAGGATGATTGAAGAGTCGATCATTAGAAATTCTACAATAAAGACCTAGTACATTATGATGAGGATAAGGTGGCTTACAAGGAGCTAATGGTAGATCCTTTCACCTAAATACCTATCAGTTATCATGATAACGAGTGAGATCATCTTTCAAGTTAAAGACCTAGATAGAGATCTAGACATGTACGTAGATGAATTCATGTTATTAGGAATAATGTTGAATGGAAGGAAAAAACAAGTCACAAGGTTGAAATAAATGAATACATGGTACATTCAATATCCAAGCCTTTATTGCATTTAAATAAGATCGTCATGAATTGTCATGGACGAAATAAACTTTAGATTATATGATATGAAACAATAACATTGTGTTAATTATTCATATATGATAATCACATTTATCGTTTGAGTTTCTAAAACTCGTTTTTGTGCTTTGTTATATCCAAATGGGTTGTAGAGACAATATTGGACCCCATTAAAGTGGACTAGATGAACATAGCATAGGCCCCTAATTGCTTATATGAGGTGACGTCTCCAAGTGACTAGAGTGTGATGCGATTGATCGCAAGTTCAAGTGCCATAGGGCCATAAGGGATGACCAATGGATTACATAGACAGACTGTAAGGGACAATCTGTCGGGCAGTGACCGCTTATAGAGTTCTGGCAATTCTTGTACCCTGGTCCTGGCAAGAGCTACTATAGTATTCTTTTTGAGTCAATTCTTTGACTGAAGACTGTTCGCCTAAGGTGGCACAATTTCAGAGTGACTTTGATTTATGCTCTACGACCTTCGTAACTGGGGTCAAATGGGCATCTTTTGGGTCATGATGAGCTGTGACTGTTCGAAGGGAATGGTGCGATAAGAATTGTCCACCCCTTGTCAGGGTTATTTTAAAATCTCAAGGCCACTCGAGGAGGAGTAAGCTGAAAATCGGTGGCCACGCTCGGAAGGTATCTATGGTAGATAATTCCGGTCAGATAGTTACTCTCTAGATCGATGAAACCACTCATGATATGATCAAATGCAAGTACGACCTGTAAGACATCTTGCATTGAGTGGGAGATGGTAATAGGACAAGAGAATTGGTGACGCACATTTGTCTCGGACAAGTGGGAGATTGTTGGAGTGAGTGTCCTCAACAATAGTGCGATCACATAATTAAATCTCAATAATTAGAATACAAAGGGATCATTAATATTATAGTCAACTGGTCAACATAAATTGGTAACGATTGGTTCAATTGAGTTTGACGTTACTGTCGTATGACGGCGGTGATCAGTTGCTCCCTTGAGGTCACACTTAAAGGACAATCCCCTAATCATATACATTAATTAATTGTATAGCGATACAGATTAATTAATCCCTTAAATTGAACTAAGTTTATATTATAAGTGAGAATTATATCTTATTGTAATATGATTAAATAAGATTCATTTTAGTAATTTAATTGTTATATTACTAAGAATGCATTATGTTTATGAAACATTTGAGATAAGCAAAATTGGTTGATTATAATTACAAATCGTTGTAGATTATATTAATCAAATATGAGATTACCCATTTTATTTACATGTAATTATAAAATGTAACTTAAAATGTTAAGTCTAATTTATTTGTTATGAAATTGCATTTAAATTGGTTAAATGCACATTTATAAGTAAAGATTACATGTTACATGTCACATGTTACATATGTGACAAATGACAAAATGCAAAAATAAAATGGACACCCATTTTAGTGGGGTGCACCGGTTTTGTAGTGTACAAGAGGGTGATTAGTTTTTCTGTATTATTCTAATTGGGAATTAGACACAATCATACACAAAACTATTACCAACATTCAACCTATTTGCAATGTTAAGAACAAAATGAAAAAGGCAACACTCGACCCATGTGGTGTGGGTGGCCGGTCCATGTGAGCTAAACAAGAGGACAAGTTTCCTCTTATAAAACTCATTTTATCTAATTATTCATTCATTCATGCAAAATTGCTTATCTCTCTATTTTTCCTCCACCTTCTCACTAAAACGTAAGAAGTACTAGAACTTGAAGTTCATATTTTCTAGTAACATTACTAGTGTAGTAATAAGAGGTTATTAGATTTAATTTAAGGGAGACTACTATTATATACTAGTGTAGTATCTTTTTGTAGTGATTAAGGATAGTCTTGGGTGCTACTAATTGGAGAGTTTCTACTTTAAAACTTGGAAGATCATCCTCATATTACTAGCTCAAGAACAATATTTGAAAGGAGTTCAAATATTGTGCCCATATTTTCATAATCAATGTAAGGAAATTGTTTCTTCTTATTCTTTTGTTATGTATGCATAAGATCTAAATAGTTTAAGAGTAAACTATTCATAAGATGATATTAGAAATGTCAAATATCGAGTTTAAGAAAATTACACCTACTACCTACAAAGCGGCCATTTCTAGTCTCGACTCAAAGCTATGGCTAGGAGCCATGCAATCCGAAATGGATTCTATGTACAACAATCAAGTATGGGACTTGGTTGATTTGCCTAAGGAGGTAAAACCTCTTCAGTTTTAGTGGATCTATAAGATCAAAAGCGGCATAGATGAACATAATGATGTTTACAAAGCTAGATTGGTGGCAAAAGGCTTCACCCAAGTTCATGGTCTTCACTTTGACGAAACCTTTGCCCCAGTTGCCATGCTTCGGTCCATAAGGGTTATCTTAGCAGTTGCCGCATTTCATAATTATGAGATTTGACAAATGGATGTCAAAACCGCCTACTTGAATGGGATTCTAGAAGAGGAAGTGTACATGACACAACTTCAAGGTTTTGTGGATCCATTAAACCCTAAGAAGGTATGCAAACTTAAGAGATCCATTTATGGTCTTAAACAAGCATCCAGGAGTTAGAATCATCGTTTTGATCATGTAATTAAACAAAATGGTTTCACTCGAAGTGTCGAGGAACCATGTTTATACATGAAGTTTAGTGGGAGTAAGGTAACTTTTCTAGTCTTGTATGTAGATGACATACTACTCATTGGGAATGATATACCAATGCTCACTTCTGTGAAGGAGTGGCTTGGGATTCATTTCCAAATGAAAGACTTAGGAGAGGCCCAACGCATCTTAGGTATCCAGATCTATAGAGATAGATCTAGAAGAATACTAGCATTAAGTCAAGAAACTTATATTGATAAAATTCTTGATCGTTTCAACATGAAAGACTCTAAGAGAGCCTTTCTTCCTATGGGTAGTGGGATCACTTTGAGCAAGTCAGAGTGCCCTACCAAACCCGAGGAGATTGAACGCATGAAATTGATCCCTTACGCATCTGCTGTTGGATCAATCTTGTATGCTATGATGTGCACTCGTCCCGATGTTGCATATGCTTTGAGCATGACAAGTAGTTACCAAGGAAATCTCGGTGAGAGTCACTGGATAGCCGTAAAGAACACCCTTAAGTACTTGAGAATGACCAAGGATTCGTTCTTAGTGTTTGGAGGTGAGACTGAGTTACGTGTAAAGGGTTACACTGACGCCAGTTTCCAAACAGATAGGGGTGATATGAAATCCCAATCCGGCTATGTTTGTATGATGAATGGAGGAGCTGTTTGCTGGAAGAGTTTCAAGCAAAGCGTTACAACGGAGTCTACAAAAGTAGCAGAGTACCTTGCAGCGTCTAAAGCTGCAAACGAAGCTGTGTGGATTCAGCAATTTTTGGAAGGACTAGTGGTAGTCCCTACCGCCAAAGATCCTATCACGATTTATTGTGATAACAGTGGGGCTATCTTTCAAGCAAAAGAGCCCAAGTCTAGTAATAAGTCTAGACATTTACATAGGAAATATCATGTAATTAGAGATTACGTGGACAGAAAGAAAATTGACATTTGTAAGGTTGGGACAAATGATAACATTGATAATCCTTTAACCAAGCCTTTATCAAAGGCTAAGCATGATGGTCATGTCGTCACAATGGGATTGAGACGTGTACCAGAATTCCTTTAGATTATGTAATATGTAATAATTGAATGTTGTATTAATTATTTCATATATGATAATTGCATTCATTGTTCGAGTTTTATTATAAACTCTTTTATTTAGTTTGACTAAATGTAATACTTTGTTTATCCGAATAGATTGTAAGACAATGTTGGACCCTATTCAAGTGAATAGGACAAACTTAGTATTTTGTCCCTAGTAAATCAATGAGGTGACGTCTCGAAGTGACTATATTGTAAGCCGATCGATTACATAGACAGACTGTATGACACTCTGTCGATTACATAGACAGACTGTATGACCCTCTGTCGGACATTGAACTTTGTAGAGACCCTTAAATTGATTAATTGATGCCTGGTTGTGGCAAGGTCTTCTATCTTATTCCTATGAGTCGATTCTTTTGACTGGCGACCGTCTATCTGAGTCGGTGTAGTTTTTGATTGGCTTTGGTTGGTGTTCTAGGTCGTGCCGTGAAAGGAGGCCGATGAATATCTCCTGGGTCATGGTGATCTGTATCATACAGAGTAGATAAGTCCACATGAATTGTCCACCCACGTTGGGTACAAACATTTTCAGGCCACTCGAGGAGTAGTTACTGTAAATGCGTGGCCACGCTCGGAAAATGATCTATGGTAGATTTTCCGTTCAGACAGTTACTCTCCATATCGAGAAAACCACTCTAGATATAATCAATTGCAAGTGCGACATGAGAGACACCTTGCGTTGAGTGGGAGATGTGATAAAGAGACAAGAGAATTGGTTTCCCTGACCTCACATATTCCAAAGCGATTGCTTTCGGACCCCTTAGTAAGGGGATCAGCAAGATTGCTTTCGGACCTCACATAGTCCAAAGCGATCACTCCATTTTCAAAGAGTTGTTTACCTGCAGCGTGCCTGATTTGGATGTGTCGTTTTTTCGCATTGTAAACATTATTCTTAACAACATCAATGGCTGCTTGTGAATCACAATGTAAGGAGATCGGTGTCTGCCATCCTCCCCATACTAGTACATCTGCTAGTAGGTTTTTCAACCAATCAGCCCTGTTGACCTGCCAACTCAAGAGATATGAACTCCGATTCCATGGTAGAGCGTGCAATATAAGTCTGTTTAGAAGACTTCCACGATATAGCACCTCCACCCATGGTGAAGACATAACCATTAGTTGAACAAATCTCATCGTTACCCAACACCCAATTCGCATCACAATATCCTTCTAACACAGCAGGAAATTTACTATAATGCAAACAAAGACCAGCTAATCCTTTTAGGTATTTTAGTAAAGGACGAAGAGCAGTCCAATGTTCATTATTGGGGTTATTGTTGGAGTAGTGTCCTCCACAATAGTGCGCTACATAATAAATCTCATTAAGGAATTAATAAGTATATTTATTGACTATATATATATGATTAGCCAGTTGATTAACGTAAATCAATAACGGTTGACTGACTAGAGTTTGACGTTATTGTCGTATGACGACGGTGATGAACTGATCCCTTTCGGTCACACCTATAGGAAGAAACCCAAATAGTAGAACTAATTATTTGTATATGATACAGTTAATTAGCACATTACATATATTTGATATGTACGTTTAGTTATGAGAGTTAATTGTTAGAAATTGAGTTTGGAACATAAATTCAAATAAGTTTATTGTTCAATTATACGATAATTGCCTAATAAATTTATATCTTATTTTAATATGATTAAGTAAGATCTAGTTTAGTAACTAATCGTTAATTTACTAAATTAGTTGAGGTTTTATATATATTTTGAGTTAGAGGTAATTAGTTAATTATATATACAAGAAGTTGTAAAATAAATTAACTAAGCATTGTGGGACCCATTATATATTGATATAATGGTAAAATATCACTTAAAAGTTAAGTACATATTATTTATTTATTTGTGTCATATAATTGTTATATGATCAAATTAACACTTAATTATACAAGATAATTAAGCATATGATTAATAAGTATTTGTGGGACAAATATCAAAAATCAAAATGGACCATAATGAGCCACATAGGGCCTGTTATGGTAGTAGTGGAGCATGATGATTGTTGTTCTATTTTATGCTCACAAGTCACCAAGTGGAAGTGAATATATCAAGTACACCATAATCATCACAAACACTACTACACAACACCACTTTGCATGAGAATAAAATAAGAAGAAAATCACCTACTTGTTGCATGATGGGGCCGGCCATAGTGCCTTTATAAGGTCAATTGTTGTTCAATTTTCTTCTTGATTCATTCTTGCTTATTTTTCCTACATCTCTCTAAAACCTCAACCTCTCTTTAAATTTTCATAAATACTAATATTTCTAAGTATTACTAATGTAGTAATATATTTTAATATTAGTAGCATTATATCTTTCTTATTATCTAGTTAATAATAAGTTTAGATTATCTGGTTTCATCTTGGTGCAACTAAGATGAGGTCTTCTACTTTGGAGATTATTGAAGGATCATCCTTAATTATAGCTCAAGAACAATAAGAAAGAGTTCTTATTGTGCCTATTTTATTTCCATCTCAATGTGAGGAAATTCTTCTTTTACATAATGTCTTTATATTTGCATGCATGTTACATAGATCATTAAACACTAAATTAATAAGTAATTTAGTAACTAATTAGAGGAGTCTAATTAGGGTCTATGGACTTTCAGTTATGAGTGTAATAACTCAGTCTACTAACAACATAAGCAATATGTGGTCGAGTACAGTTCATAAGAAACATGACACTACCTAGAATTTTAGCATACTCTTCTTGGGAAACACTCTTACCCAAGTTTTTACACAGAGGTATACTAGCATCATTTGGAGTTCTAGCAGATACAACATCAAAGCAGTTAAACTTTTTCAACACTTTTTCCACATAATGAGATTGACTTAAAGAAATTCCATTTGATTTTCGGATAACCTTAACTCCTAGGATAATAACATCAGCTTCTCCTAAGTCCTTCATCTCAAATTGTGATGACAAAAATTCTTTGGTTTTAATTACCACATCCAAACAAAAATTCTTTGGTTTTAATTACCACATCCAAATTATTACCAAGTATTAACATGTCATCAACATATAGGCATATAATCACACAATCAGATTCTATAATTTTGGAATACACACATGAATTAGAGTTGTTAACCATATAGCCATTACTCACTAAAGTGTTAATAAATTTCTCATACCACTGTTTAGGTGCTTGTTTCAGACCATAAAGTGATTTGTTCAGTTTACACTCTTTATTCTCTTGACCCTTAACCACAAAACCCTCAGGTTGCGACATATAGATCTCTTTCCTTAGTTCACCATTCAAGAAAGCAGTTTTTACATCCATTTGATGTATAATAAGGTTTGAGTGGCAGCTACAACGATAAGAGTTCTTATAGTCGATATTTAGCCACAGGAGAATAAGTATCAAAATAATCAATATCTTTATTTTGTGTAAAACCTCTAACCACAAGTCTAGCTTTGAACCTTTATATTGTACCGTCCGGTCTCATTTTGTTTTTAAAAATCCATTTACTACTAATGGTTTTACTACCTTTAGGTAAATCAGTCAACTCCCAAGTCTGATTAGACACAATAGAACCAAGTTCACTTTTAATAACATCTTTCCAAAAATTAGCATCAATTGATTTCATTGCCTCACTATACGTTTTTGTATCATCTTCTATTAAAAAAGCTGAAACAAATTCATCACTAGCACAAACAATGTATCCATGTTCAGATAGAAAAGTTGTAACAAAATCATCACCAAAGTTTCTTGCATATTTAGGTCTCTTATTTCTTCTAGGTTCACTAATGTAGAGTGATAGTGGTGTCGTAAGAGTGTCGATCTTAAGGACGGTTGGTGTCTAAAGTCTATCTAATAGTCTACTAAGTCTCTTACAAAGGCACAATTGTTTGGGTTTGGGTTTGTTGACTAAAAGTAATTAACAATAATTAAAAGCTAACAAAAATAACAAATGAGAAGTCTAAAGCTAGAAAGATTGGATGTTTATCAAGAGGGAAGACTAGGGTGAGTGGGTTCATATGGGTGGTAAGAGTCAAGTAGAAATGTCGGATCTAATAGTCGAAGGGTTGTCTAGTCTAGGAAAACGAATTGAGGCTTTCGATCTTATAATTCCACCTCAAACCGACTCTAACTAACTATCGCGTCACTAGATACAGTTTGCCAACCTAGCGTATCTACGAAAAACCACGACTTTCGATCTTATGGCATTCAAAAAAAGCGAAAGATTCATGAAAATTCATCAAACATGTTATAAGCAATGGATGGAGACAAGCCAATTAATCAACTACTAATCCCAACAAACATAAAATTAACTCATACTAGAACCCATCATCCCCCACATTAACCTAGCAAGGTTATTACTCACACATATTCAAAGGAAATTCAAAATTAATTAAGGATTGCATAAAGGAATCAACAACAATCAACATCTTCTAATTAACAATGCACAAATAATAAGGATTAAAATGAAAACTTAATTAAAGACAAGATTAGGAGAAGAAATTATACCAACTTTGGAAAAGGTGAGAACTTTGATAGAATAACCAAGATTTAGTCACAAATCTTTGAATACAGACCAAGTTTCCACACTAATCCAAGCTTCAAATACTAATTAAACAAGATTAAAGCTTAAACTAAAGTAATTAAGGGAAGATTAACACTAATTATCTCTGGAATTTTAGATCTAGGGCTGTGTGCCCTCTAATTACACAAGAGGGCCTATTCATAGGTTTATAAAATGGAAGAAAGATGGGCTTCGAAAGACTAAGTGGGCTGAATGAGTCACGACCGTGAAAGGTGTCTCACGACCATGACAAGGGTTTCACGACCGTGAGATGCAAGTCACGGTCGTGAGATATGTGGTAGTAGCAGGTCCAAACTTCCCAACTAAATCACAACAGCCGCGAGCTCCTTTGCTCGAAAATCATCATTCTTTGGAAGGCATCTCACGACCGTGAGATGCACTTCACGCCCGTGAAAGGTCTTGACTCGGGATGACTCGGGTACGCCAAGTAAGGCCCCCAATGGTATGTGGGGTCCCCTAGGACATGCCGTGGGCCCTCCGTGTCATGTACCTTCTCTTTTTTGTCGATCAAAATTAGGTAAAACTCGCCCCAAGTGACGGTTTACCTACAAAAACATGATAAAAGCGAGAAATATGCTAGAAGAAGGTAAAACACGTAGAAACGCTCTTAGGGAGCGTTAAAGGCGAGCAAAAAAGTAGGGTGAAATGACACTATATCATTCAGCAGTATGCTCAATAGAAGTGCTACTACTAGAATGTGAAGATATATTAGTAGATGCAATAGGTAAACTAGAGATGATACAACATTCTTCTTTAATGGAAAATTATGCTAAAAAAATTCAGCATCTCTAGCCTCAGATATAGAACGATCATTCAAAGACATGAATCGATAAGCAGAACTGTTTTGAGCATAACCAATAAACATACAATCATAGGTTCTTGTTCCAACGGTGGGTCTCCTAAGATCGGGTAAACATACTTTAGCCAAACACCGCCATACCCTAAGAAAGCTCATGGAAGGAGGATAGCCCTTCCAAATCTCGCAGGGTGGCTTATCAAATTTCTTATGAGGTACACGGTTAATAATATGACAAGCCGAAAGAATCGTGCGTCCCCCCACATATCGTCAGAAAGACCATAACTTAAAAGCATAGCATTCATCATTTCTTTTAAAAGTCCTATTTTTTCGTCCAGCTACTCCATTAGACTGAGGTAAGTAAGGTGGACTAGACTCGTGAATTAATCCATTTTTCACACAGAAATCGATTAAAAAGTTAGACCCGTACTCGCCTCCTCTGTCAGACCTTACCCTTTTGATTTTCCTATCGAGTTGATTTTCGACTTCATTTTTAAACGTTATAAACGATTGTTCAGCCTCATCTTTAGTCCTAAGCAAATAGACTCTAGTGTATCTCAAACAGTCATCTATAAAAGTGATGTACTAATTTTTACCGCCTCTACTCGCAGTGCTTCTAGAACCAGCTAGGTCGGTGTGAATTAATTCAAGAAGACTCGTATTCCTAGCTTTAACAGGTTTACTAGGTTTTTTTGTGAATTTAGCCTCAACGCAGCTTGCACATTTCGAGAATTATTTACTTGTTAAACTCGGAATTAAACTCATTGTTCTAAGTTTTTTTTAATATAGTCAACATTCACATGAACTAATCTACCATGCCAAACATCAATATACTCAGCGATATAAGCAGAAGTAGATGCAATATTATTAAAAACTAAATTAGAGTTCAAAACAAATAAACCCCCAGAAAGATAACCCTTGCCCACAAAATCCCCATTACGCGACATTACAACCTTGTCACCTTCAAAAACAAGTTTCAAACCATCCTTGTTCAATAAAGCACCAGACAGAGGTTTCAACGCAATGAGGGTACATATAAAACATTAGTTAGAGTAAGTGTTTTCCCCGAGGTGAGTTTGAGAAAGATCTTGCCTTTGCCTGTGATCATTGCAGATGAAGAATTACCCATGTAGACACATTTTCCATCATCTACTTCCTCGAACTCACCAAATAACCCCTTATCAGCACAGAGGTGTCTAGAAGCACCAGTATCCAAAACCCATTCAGCAATATTACCCACCAGATTTGCTTTGACAACCACAACAACACTAATATCATCAGTCACAGCAACATCAGCTTAAGCGGTTTTCTTTTGAGTACATTGGTAAGCCTTATGGCCCGACTTACCACAAACATAGCAAACAAGAGTTCCAGCGGGTTTTCTGAATTTTGGCAACTGGTTTAGTGTACTTCCCCTGACCCGGATCATTCTTCGTAGCATGACCCTGATTCTTAGCCTGACCACCCTTGGCCTTACCCTTACCCTTGAACTTGTCAGCATTGGACATACCACCAGACTCGACCACAACCATATTAACCTTAGTAGTATAACATGAAGACTACCAGGTTTATCCATAAGGCGATTAGCCTCCTCAGTCCTCATATGTCCTACAAGTTCTTGGAGGGACATATCTTTTTTCTTATGCTTAAGATGGTTTCTATAGTCAGACCAGGAAGGAGGGAATTTTTCCAGAAGCACATTAGCAAGAAAAACATCACATAGTTTCATCCCTTCATTAATCATATCAGCACATAAATTTTCATAAATATGCACTTGTTCTATTATTGGTTTACCATCCTCCATTACAAACTCAAGCCTTTTCCCAACCACATATTTCTTTTTCCCCGCGTCATCAGACCCATATTTCAATTCTAAGGTTTTCCAGATGACTTTAGCAGATTTATTAACCATAAATAAATCGAATAAGGTATTAGACCTGTGGTTAAGCAAATGACATCTAGCAGCCTTATTATCGTTTTCGAACTTTTTAACAGACTTTCATTCGACTTAATAGCAGAAGCAATATGAGGAGTATTTTCAACATAAGTGAAAGTAACAGGAGTTACTAGTAAATAGCATCATGCCTTATCCATCTGCCGGGATTCATCCAGAACGGGAACGATTCAAGCATGCAAACCCCTATGTAGTTACTAGTTTTACAAAGAACTAAGCCTAAGAATATAGAGATGATCGAATCACCTGCTCGATGTGTAAAATTAGTGTACTCGTTCACATTCACTAGAATGCTTTGTCAAGGGTGATAAGGCGGAATGAAGAGCGAGGTCCCCATGGCGTTAGAAGACACTGTAGGATCCGAATTCCGCCTCCCACCTAAGTGGGTGGAAGGATCGTCCCCCCTTGGCCATGTAATGCAAATGTAATCATAAAAAATGTAAGGAAATGAGATGTTTGAGATCTTATTTGATTTTTTTGTATTTTTTTTGGAGTTTTTCTTTTTGTTTTGATTTCTAGCTTGACTTAGGTGCTTTTTGAGAGCAAGATAGCTTAGCGAGAGGTGTGCGGCGGAGATCAACAATAGGCAAATCCTCGCCGAAGCGACATTGAGAGCGACCCCATGTGTAGTGGGGGTACTCTAGAAGAACCTAGAAGTCTCCATATGTACTCCTTAAGCTAGGGCTAAGGCAAAAATAATGCAAAATTTCAAGCTTTCTTTTTCAATTTATTTGAACTCAATTTTCTTTGTATTTGTGATGGAAAAGATTTCTTTTTTGTAAAATGTGATGAAGTGTGATGATTGGACAATTACACGGCCCCGAGAGTCACCTAGGAAAGCGTTTACCACAGAATTATCACGCCATGGGTGTGGTCAAGATGGTAAATGCATGACCTTGACTAGGCTCTAGGAAACGGTGCAAAATTTACACTAAAAATACACATTAAAGGGTGTTTTAAAATCCATTTTAGTAGGCAAAGTGCTAAGCAAAGAAGTTATCTACAAAGGCCTATCCAAGCTTGTCAAGTTTCAAATTTGGGTATTTCACAAAGTTTCCTAAATGTAACTATATGCCATGACCTAGTACTAAGCAACATATATACAAAGCTAATGCAAATGCTCTAATAACTACGTGACAAACAATCTAATGTAACCTCCTAACAGCACATAAGTCACACAACCGCCAATTCCTCTAAATACACACCGCAATGATCAACAAACTCCTCCAAAACTTCTCAAATGATAAGAAGTAGAGAAAGAAAGAAGGGGAAGGAATATGAGCGATCATACCATGGCGGTCCCCCTAATCCATTCAATAAGTTTCTTAGCGATGTGTAGCGGACCTATGTGTGGAGGTTAGAAGAAAATAATGCAAATATATACAAAAACTAAGATATATACAAGCTAATTTTTAGGTTTTTTTTTTTCAAACTTTTTCAAATTTTTTTTTTTTCAATTTTGGAATGATTTTAAATGCAAAATATAGTCATGTTTTTGCAGTTTTTTCAAAATTTCAAACTATGAAGATAGTTTCCCATCCCCCACATAGGAACATACATTGTCCCCAATGTATGAAATGATATTATTTAAAAAAAATAAAACTTGTTTTTGATTTTTTTTTTAATGCTCACAATATAAACAATATATACAAGAGGGTTAGTCATGCAAATGAACTAATTTTATATGAAATGCATGAACTAATAAGCATGACTAAAACTAAATGCAAAAATGATATAATATAATAAGTGCATGATCTAGGTGGATGCAAGCTAATCTATATGCCAATCTAGAGTCTCGTTGCGGTGGTAGTAAGCATGAATGTGCTGCCCCTCATGGGGGTACCTACTATAAGAAAGTCTAGATAAAAAGGAATGCAAGGTGTGCCATTTTAGAGTCTCGTCGCGGCGGTAATGGGCATAAATGTACTGCCCCTAATGGGGGCACCAACTACGTGAAAGTCCAAACAAATATGGCACCTAAAAATGCAACTACGTGATGCATGAAAATAGCTAAATGCAATGAATGTAGTTTTATCAATTTGGATTTTTCATATGGGAGCAAAATATTGGTGTCTGATGGGATGGACACCCGCATCCAATGTTGCCGAGGCTAACCAACACAATAAAAATAACAATTCAAAGGTGCAATAAAAATCATACAATGAGAGGAAAGAGGGAAACACGCAAAAGAGGGGAGGGGGTAGATGCTAAACAAGCCACCTAGACACCACTCCAACTCTTCCTACCATCAATCAAAACATACTTCCTCCTCAAAATCCTCCATATCATCCTCATCATCCCCATCATCCCAATTCCGCCTACCACAACCACCCTCTTCCCGGTCCCCATGGGCACCCTCGGTTTCCATGCCTTCTACCCCTCCTTGGTTTCCAATGTTTCATTGTGCCCAATTGGGCAATAAAACGTTAGGGTCAATGTACCCTTGGTTAACCAATAAATAGTAGGAGGGCTAGGTATCATAGTAACTGTCCACCCGGTTTTCATGCATGTTCATGTGCATGTTTTTCATAAGACCGGTTAGGTAGTCATTGTGGGGGGTGATTGAAGGGTCATGGTGATCATGTCTTTGGTATTCGATTGGGTAGGGGGGGATGTATACATAACTGGGCGGGGGATAGGGTGCCTGCAAATGTGGCAACGGGAAAGGGGGAATAGGCATGGTCACTTGGGTTGCAGTCTGACTCTGTCTGGGTCGGGGTTGAGGTCGCTGGGAGTGCTCTCCCTACTCCCTAGTGGTACTAGGAGGGGTCCTACCTGCCATCGTCACCGGTAGCAAGTAGCTGGGTTGCCCATCCATGGAGGTGCCCCTAGGTGTGAAGGGCGGGATTTTGTGACAAGGAAGGTAAAAGGGTGTGGCGTCCTTGATTACCCAAAGATTTCCCTTTTCCCGGCCAATCCTAATCCAATTTGAGTGGATTAGGGAAGCCTCATCAAGCCGCGTCCCCCAGGTAAGGCCTCGTACTTCCAACCGCTATTGAAGTTTGGGTCAAAGTGCTTGGCCAAAAAGGTCACCAAACCCTCCATGACCACGGTCTGTTTTTGAGCTACCGTGGTTTTCCCCAATTTCCTCCACCTCCTATAAATTTCATACATGATGTCAAAAGTGAAGTTATCCCTCATCCCTTGCATAATCATGTGCGTTTCCAAACGTGTGAGGTCTAATTGTGTGAGGTTGTTGTTAGGTTCATATACCTACACTTAAGACACTTCTTAAGTAATACTAATTAACTCTTTAATTCATATTCGTAGATCTAGTGCATGCAAACAATAAAACAAAGATAAGAAGGAAAAATCCTTTTCTCACATTGATAATGGACGAGTTGGGCACAAGAGTAAGACTCATTCTTAATTTTGTTCTTGAGCTAGATAAATAAGGATGAACTTCCAAAAGCTCCAAGAATAGGAACTCCCCTTTTGTTGCACCTAGACTTACCCTTAATCACTTAACTGTTGATATACTAGAACAATAGTCAAGTCCCCTTAATACCAAGTATGACACTCAAAATTTCTACCTTAGAAATGTCGAGTTCAAGCTACAAACACAAGTTCTATGAAACTTCTAAAGTTTCTAAGTATCTTGTAATTTCTAGTGAGATGTAGTAGTATTTTGATACGAGATTAAGTAAGTAAAACAAGAGGAAAACATCCTCTTTATTCACTCACCAAAACTGGTCAAACGTGCAAAAAGAGGTGATTACTTTTTGCTTTTTGCCTTATCAAAACAATAGGGTGGCTATAGGTGTTTAGGCTACTAATCATGATGCTTAATCTTAATTAGAACAAAATTAAAGCCTTACCCTACCCTACTTAAAGCACAATCGATTTTATATGTAAAATGGAGTCCATTTTATATTTGTGATTTTGTCATTTGTCACACATGTGACATGATCTTATCTTATAAATGTGCATTTAACTAATTTAAATGCCATTTCATAATAAATGAGTTAAACTTAACATTTTAAGTAATAATTTATAATCCCATATATATATATAATGGGTAATCTCATATTTGGTTAATATGATCTACAACTAATTGTAATCATAATCAACCAATCATGCTTATCTCAAATGTTTCATAAACATTAAGCATTCTTAGTAATATAACAATTATATTATCAAATTGAATCTTATTTAATCATATTACCATAAGACATGATTCTCACTTATAATATAAACTTGTTATGTTTAAGGGATTAATTAATCTGTATCAATATACAATAAATTAACTTTCATGATTAGGGAATCGTCCTTTCGGTGTGATCTCAAAGGATCAACTGATCACCACCGTCATACGACAGTAATGTCAAACTCTAGTAAGCCAATCATTACCGATTAATGTGGACCACTTGAATATAATATTAATCATACCTTTGTATTCTTGTTAATGAGATTTAATTAAGTGATCGCACTTTTGTTGAGGACACTTATTCCAACAATCTCCCACTTGTTCGCAACAAGTGTGCGTCACCAATTCTCTTGTCCTATTATGATCTCCCACTCAATGCAAGGTGTCTTGCAAGTCGTAGTTTCATATGATCATATCTTGAGTGGTTTCCTCGATCTGGAGAGTAACTGTCTGACCGGAATTATCTACCTTAGATACCTTCCGAGCGTGGCCACGCATTTCCAGCTTACTACTCCTCGAGTGGCCTTGAGATATTTGTTAACCGTGGCAAGGAGTTGGACAATTCCTATCGCATCATTCCCTTCGTACACTCAGATTTCTTCATGACCCAATAATTGCCCATTCACCCCTTTTTACAGAATGGCTTGGGGCAAAAATCAAAGTCAATCAGAAACTATGTCGACTTGGGCAAATAGTCTCTAGTCTAAAGAATTGACTAAAAAAGAATACTATAGTAGCTCTCGCCACGACCAGGCTTTATGAATTGCCAGAACTCTATAAGCGGTTACTGCCCGACAGAGTGTCCCATACAGTCTGCCTATGTGATCGACTAGTTATCTCATATGACTCTATGACACTTGAACTTGCCATCAATCGCATCACACTCCAGTCACTTCGAGACGTTACCTCATGTAAGCAACTAGGGGCTAAGGCTATGATAATCCTGTTCACTTTAATAGGGTTCAAAGTTGTCTTTTACAACCTATTTGGATATAACAAAGCACAAAAATGAGTTTTAGAAACTCAAACGATAAATGTGATTATCATATATGAACAATCAACACAATGTTATTGCTTCATATCTTATAATCTAAAGTGTACAAGTTCCATGATACTTCATGGCCATCTTAGCTAAATGCAATAAAGGCTTGGATAGTGGATATACCATGTATCCATTTATTCCAACTTTATGAATTGATGCCTTTTCTTCCCTTTCATCGTTATTCCCAATAACATGAATTTATCTAAGTACATCACTAGATCTCTATCTAGTGCTGGCCTCTTTTACTTAAAAGATGCTCCAACTTATTATCCCAATAACTACGTGATAGGTATGTTGGTGAAAGGGTCTACTCTTAGATCCTTATGAGCCACCTTTTCCTCATCACCGTGTACTAAGACTCTATTTGTAGAATCTTCAATGATTGACACTTCAATCATGCCTTTTTATCTATTCGCTTTTAGTATAACAAAAGTTAGCCTAGGATTCTGTCAGATCCTTATAGGTTTGGAAACTTGGGTTTGTGTAAATTTTAACACATAACTAAGTAATCATTACCAAATACACGAATGAACTCATAGTTCTCCTCGAGAAACTCATGAATATTCTTGAAGGCTATCCAATGACTCTCATATGGATTAATTTTTTATTGACTTGTCATGCTCCAAGCATACAACTCATCAAGGTATGTCCATATCCTGGCATATGGTCATTCTACTTCTTTAAGATGAGCAAATATTTGTAAGATCTAATACACCTTTTCATGATATTATTAAGCAAATTGTTATCAGCCATTTGAATTCGTAATTTTAGGATGTATTATTATGTGTAGATGTTTCATATATCTCTCTTTAAAATAACTTGGTCGATAAGATGAATATACTTATGAATATATACGAATGGTATGGTGTAGTGTGTTGTCGCTTATAAATGGCTGTGACAACATGTGGGGGAAGTAGGGCGAATGTCTTATTCAAGTTAGTATGAAGATTTATAACACCCCCTGTAAATTGTTAAGATGAAATTACTTTTTGAACTTCCTAAATATGGTGGGTATGTTTAATAGGACGTGCATTCTTATTTGAGATTATTTCATTAAAGAAATTGTCATTAAGTGTAAGTTTGATTATGACTTTTGAGGTAAGTCATGGTTTGTGGGGGTGTCTAGTGAAAGTACAACTCTCCTTATCTTTGTTGTAAGACACTATTAAGTTGTGTTCAAATTGGCGATATTTACATGATTGTCTGCTAGATATGAATATCATGACGTTGAGATTGTATGAACTTGTTTTCCGTTTAACCAATTTGTAATTTCTCTTGAATGGCTGTTTGATAATACATATGTTAAATAATTATTTTTACCTCATTTAAAAGCCTATATTGAACCAAGAAGAGGTAAAAGTCGTATAAGTGAAATTTAATTGGTCCTATTTTTTGTGATTTTTCTTGTGGAAACACGTGATGTTACCATAAAAATGTATCAACAATCAAGGAAATGTATACCTGATTTTATGATGAAAATTGGTGAATTTTTATGATATTCATATCTCATATGAATGATTTGTTAATACGATATACATACAGAATATAACTAATGTTGTTTTGTATACCTGATGCGCACAATAATATTAAGTTTCTGTTATTACAAAAACAAATGTGTTTTTGAGAATGATTCGCTGTGGTTCGATATGAGCATATACTAATTATGAACTTTATTTCATTTTGGAAAACGAAATTTCCATAATGTTACATCTCAAAATTGTATTATTGAATATTTAATGGAGCATTATTGTAGGTGATAGAATTGAATGAACAAGAAGTTGAATAGCTAAGAAGTTTGCTAGCACTTGTTCAATTGTAGAAAACAATTTTAATTGTCATGCATCATAATCATGTGTGAAATATTTTCTAGTGATTTATGGGTTAACCCAAGAGATGTGAATTGAGTCTTAGAAATTTGAATTGTGAAAATTTTGGGATATAGTATATTGTTTTGGGCACACTGGCATATGCATTATTAGCGAAGTATATTGTGTTGAGGTATATGCTATGCTATTGATGTGTCTAAACTGTGATGAAAATACTTGAATGGTGATGATAATGCATTAATATCATTATTATTGTATATTAGAATAATTGTACATGTTTGTACAGTGAAATCTAATTTTAAAATGTTAAAACTTGTCAGGACAGCTTACTGATGGCGATGAGGCCTTTCAGTTGAATTTTATGGGGAAGTGGATCCCAATCTGTTGCAAGTATATATTTAAGGCTACGTTGAGGTAGCAATTGACAAGTATAAAGCGCTGTGAAATAATGTGGTACCAAGTGACAATGTTGTGCACATACAGTTAGTTGAAAATGTGAGAGGATATTGAGATCTTTCTACCACTGGCCATGGTAGTAGTTGGTGCTGGCGGCAGCACGAGGAATGAGCTTAAAGCCAGTTAAGGAGTGAAGTGTAATGGATACCCAACTTGGTACAACTAAGTTCAATGTGGTCAAACGAAGTCACATGGATCTCGAGTTGTAATGCTACGAACCATTCCTCTTACATAAAAGTTTGCGTAGCAATTTTGTGTGTTAACTGTCAAGTGTGTGAGGTTGAGCAATGGCTCTTAACAAGTTCATATTCCATTCGTGGGTGGTTTGTGGCAGTCAAACCTGATGAACTTGGCTATGTGAGTGTGGGGGGTTTTGCCCACCTCCCTATGAAGTGCTTTCTGGCTTGGACCTCTAGAGCGCTCATGAAGTACCGGGAAATGTGGGGGCACTTGGATAGTCCAAGTAAAATATAATTGATGTTTTGTGTTCATGTTGAACATAGTCGCGAACACTAGCCTTGATTTGAGGTGAAGTAGGTGTGCAATGAGTTCTTACCAACTTCATCTATGGTTCAAGGTGAAAGATTCCACCTAAGATGACGGTTTGTAGTTTGTTGTACTCACTGGGTGACAGTTCAAGTCCGAAAGACATTGACATGTTAAGCTAAACCTTTGTTGCCTTACAAACTCCTTTCTTTCCCTATTATTCTTTTGAATCATGTGGGGGATTGTTGGATTTTGTGTGCTTCAAAAGAAGCAAATACTAGTTTTTTTGTCCCACATTAATAGTGGATCATATTTATAAGTTAATTATGCATTTTTCATGTTTGAATAATGCTGTTTCCCAAGTTAATTGTGTGGTCTTCTAGACACACCATTTCCTACACTAAGTTTGTGAGTTTTTATGTTCATTTCACTACTATAAATACCCCATCTCTTTTACTCAAAACACATAACAAAACTCAGTACTTCTCTCTCCCTAAATCATTCTCTCTCTATAAATTTTGGTAGGTCCATTGGCAACGTTCCGGACTGTGTTCAAATTGTGTCTTCGTCTACACCGAAGGTACAATGGTTGTGTAATCCTTGGGGTCGATTGTCAACAAAACCGTGTGTAAAGTACGGGGCAAATTCGACTTTAAGACAATGACATAGTCATGCCACAACTGTCTCTCTAGATATCCAGATAAGCTCTCTCCTTTTCTATTTTACATCTACTTATATTATTTATATTTACTTATATACCATTATATTAGTTTTTATAACTCATTTTGCTCATCGGAAAAATATTTATCTTAATCAATTGTTAGTTCATATCCATATATCCAACAACTACCCCGTCTTCAATGGCTTGCTCCCGTACTTGAGCAGTAGAAGTGCTTCCCTTCTGCATTTTGATTTACCTAGGACCAGCAGGCTCCTTATCCTTCCCCTTTGTCCTAGTCATTACTGCTTTTTAAGGATTAGCTCCCTCAAACTCCAAATATTTCTTCAAAGATGAGAGCTAAAGGACCCAAAAGCTTGAGAATTCCCCTTATACTAAAATAATAATAGGTCTACAATTTTTTCCTACCTAAATGAAATGGTCTATGATTGGTCATCGCATTATATTATATTAGTTATATACCATAAATAGAAGATACTACTACTAATTTCAATATGTAAACCCACATTATTGGGTATTTTCATTTTGATACAAATGTGAAATTGCATTAATAATATTGTATGATAATGAGAAAAATAGTTTGCACAAGCTTTTTCATAATTTTACTTTTATGTATTTTGATACAAAGGTACTGCAAGTTGAGTATATTCTATTAGAAAGTCTCTAATTTTATTCTCTAATTAAGTTATTAATTAAGGTTATTCATTTAGTAAATATAATAGTATAATAATACTCTTTTTTATTAGCCAAGTAATTTATATAATTGGGTTGAGGTTACACGTTAAACTTAAATATCTTTAATAAGTTTGAAAACTATCAAATTTTTTCTCTTATACCCCGCTTAAGCATGTTACCAAACTATAATATTTAACGTCTTTTTATACATTATTTTCTAAGAAAACCGTGCATTTGCACGGGATCTAAACTAGTAGCCTAATACGAGCTTAAAGAAGTGTAGGATAAAATCAATCCCAAAAGACAAACCCCAAATTTTGGATTTCTCGAACCCTAGGTTTTTAGAAGTTGATTTTGAGTGATTTTTGAACTTTTGAGGTTTGGAGTAGGCTGTAAATGATTGAATAATGATTGAAGACGCAATTTGGAACAAAGTTGGGGCGATTTGGCTGAGAAATGGAGGATTTAGATGAATTTGGGGGTAGGTTTTAGTGAGATAAGTAGTTTAGTGTTTGGTAATTTTGGAAAGAAATGAAAAAGAAGGAGCCGAGGGAAATGATTGTGGCTTCGCGATTTTGGCAGCTCGGATAAGATGGCTTGTGCTCGAGCCGAGCTTGAGCTCAGTGACACAATAGGGGTGAAACGCCAGCTCGGGCGAGCTGGCCCGCGCAGCTTGGGTTGGCTCACTACTTTGCTCGAGACTGCTATTCTTGCGTTATTTTCTAATTTCTAATTTTTTAATTCTCTTTAAACACTAAACTAATTTATGAGAATACCTCCCTTTTCCGCTCTCATCCAAATATATAGAGCCATTACATTGAATAATTTCAATGAATGCAAATTTAACTAATTTTTAAAGATTTTACTGTAAGTGAAACTTGAGTTATGACAATATTAAAGTAAGCGATAAGATATGTAAAATAGCTGATTTTGGAAAGAAATCCACCAAACTTAACCATTGATGGAGGTTGGCTAACTGAATGCCCCTTTGTGAAAGGGGTCCGTATTGCTCAAGGCTCTTAACAACCAGTCGAATGCTCTTGCATAATAAATGAGTGGGGCAAGGTAGAATATTGTTTGGCTCAATTTCGAGCTTGTCCATCTTGGTTTGTAGTGGAACTTGGCAGTTCTAGTTAGAGAACGTGATCCATATGTTTTGGTAGGCTCCAATTCTTCCTTTATGACTTTGGCCCCATGAGGGTAATAAAAGGGTCAAGTTCCCTTGATGAAACTTTTCTAGGGGAATGCCAAGTAGAGGAGCCCCTCCTACATTATTGAGCTCACTTGGTCCGTCCTCCTTTATTTCTTCTTTCCTTTCCTTGGGGCTTGAATAATTACTATATAATAGAGCTTCTAGGTCTTCCAAGCTCAAGTTGGAATCTTTAAGAAATTCGTTACTCTCTTGGCTTCATAACTTCCAAAGAATGGCTATTTCAAGTTCATCGAGCTCTACTTTTAGGCAGTCATTCTCAGCTTGACTTAGGCTTGTTCAACACACCTTTTTAGTGTTTTATACAAGGTATAGGTGGAAGGCTGTCTCCTTCCTCATCCTCCCCGTATATGTCCCAAATGGGAGAAGTTAGGCATGGAGGAGAGTCAGAAGTATTAAACAAGGGAGTATTGTTGGCAAATTCTGCATCATCTTCACACATAATTCTCTCATTGCTTGCTATTAGTTTAAATTTAAGTTGTTAATTGGCTTTCAATTGGCTTAGCTTCATAGTCATTCCTCTCCCTTGGATGATAATGCTATATAACACGACTTCGGGACTTTGTGCTTTTCCCTCATTTGATTGAAGAAACTTTGTTAATCCTTCATCATTTGAAGGAGAAGGCTTTGGATGTTTAATTTATACTTGTCTTCAAAGGAAATGCTTTGCATTGTTACCTTAAGGTGCTTAGGGCAAGAAACTTCACAAAATTGTTAGAGCGACCCTAAGGAATTGTATGTTCCCTAGAGCCAAAATCACAAGTAAACAAAGCTTACACAATCTAATCGAATAACACAGTCCCCGACAACGACACCATTTTGACGTTGCCGTTTTCGACGTAAAATGTTATTTACAAACCTCAACTAGCCTGGTGGCAAGTAGAGTGTCAATTTTCAAAGATGTTGGGTTATCTATTATGCAAATATAGACTAATTGTGCCTATGGTGTCACGATATAAGATTGGTTTTAAAGTAATCTAAAACAAGAGGTAAATGCAAGCAAATAGGAAAATAAGACTAAACTTAGGCAATCAAATAACAAGCATTAAAGGAAAGTTTAGGACCAATGGGTTCAAATGGGAAATCAGGGTCTAGTGAGTCGGGTACTTACTCAGTGGGTAGTCAAACTTAGGCATGGTGGATTGAGGCTCTCGATCGGACAATCCCTCCCATATACCAAACTAAGCTACCTCTCACGTACACAAGTTCGATATACCAACTATATGCAAGTTCTAACAAATTCAGAGAATCTCGTTCTTACGGAAATGTATAAACAAACATGAATCACGCAAGTTTGTCAAGGAAGCATTTCATCAAACATGTGGTGTGAATAAGTTGAACGAAAGACCGTCATCAACTAATTAACCCAACAATTACTAGATTAACCCTCATAAAACCCATAATTCCCCACTAATGATAGCAACTACACTACTCAAGCATCAACATGAAAAACTTTGAAGAATAAAGAACAATATTAAGACAAAACTTGATAAAGTAAGACAAGAAAGTAATTAAATAAAACAAGGTTTAAAAAGTAAAGTAAAGAGGGAGGGAGAGATTATACCAACTAATTAAAGGCAATAGATGAATGAAATAGGAAGGAAAACTTTATTGCAATAGAATATTTGTCACCAATCTTCAAATTAACAAGACTAGATCTACACTAATTTGAAGAGTATTAAGAGAGAAATTAACTAATCTAATCTACTCTAATCTAGAGTTTTAGAAGTAATATGTGAGCATAAGATAAGCATAAGATGGCCTCTCAAATCAATTACAAAGAGGAGTATTTATACTAAGTACCAGTCTTGGGAAAAAAAAAGAAAGCGGTAATGAGCAAAGGAAGGCTGTGAAACATGCCTAGCTCGGGCAAGCTGAGGCCAACTCGGGCGACTTGCCAAATCCCGACCATGGATCAGCTCGAGCTTCTCTGTATCGGCAAGCTGTGACTCATCTCAGGCGAGTTGTGACTCATCTCGAGAGAGACGACATCATCATGGGCGAGGTAGACCTTGTCTCAGGGGAGAAAACCTGAACTCGCTCAAGCTCAACCCTTAATCACCAATCTACTCTCCAATTCGACTCGAGCTCATATAGCTCGCCCTAGCTATCCATGGGATCACGTCCTAGCTCCCAAGAACTTGGCTTAGGAGCCTAGTCTTTGGTCTCCTCTTCTCGATCATGGTTGCTAATCGTCACAAGCGCTAAAAAGCCTTCAATTATGATTAATAAATGGGTATTGAGGGAGATGAGTCGAATCAGACGAGTACAGTAATGTAATAACAAAGAACATAGTGATATGAATAATTAAATGGGTAGTTAACTTATTAATTAATGAGACAATTAGGATGGTGGGAGTATGGTAGATATTTAAATGGTATGTTATCTTTATTATTTATTTTTTAAAATAACAAATTGGATAAATAATTAATGTCTTGTTTTTGTATCGATAAATAATTAACTCGTCCACATTATAAAATGGGTATAAGTTTATAATTAACTTAAAAAAGCTTATAGCAGCTTAACTTTTCGGAACTGAATTTATAAAAGCTTACTATTAATGAAATTGACTTATAGTAGCCGAACTGAACTTAGCTTAATTTTTCTGAACTTTATTTTACTGATACTGGATTTGTAAAAACTAAACTAGTCTTATAAAAGCTTAACTTTTTCATACTATAGAATAGGCCCAAGTCATTCACTTCCAACATGGTCTTATCCAACTTAAGGAATTTCGAAGAGACTTCTACACAAATCAAAATACCTAGAAACGTAAAAGCGATTAATTGGCGATCAATTCATCTCCAATGTATGCACGTTAACATCATAGGCAATTGTACTGGTAAAAACTTACAGATTATGTATTTTAACGTTAGGTGGGTCAAAGTGGCTACTTTACTGGTACGAAATGAAGGATGAAACAAAAGTAAATGTGCAAGAAAAGTAAATACACAAGGAGTTGGTGACGGAGAAAACCCAATGTGGGAAAAACCGCAAGGAGATTCGGAATCCCTCCAAATGTATGCACTAAAACTGAAGGAAGTATTTGCTCTAATCGGTTCAATGTATTTTGACTTAAAGCTATAAATAATGGAGAATTTGGGAGTAATTAGTATGGGTATTGTTGTTGCTGAAGTTGTGAATGAATGAGTGATGGATGCTCTGCTTCTCCTTGCTTTCTTCTATTTATAGTGTGATGATAAACCCTGACGGCTCCTTATGTCCTCCTCCGAGATCCGTTCTGCTAGTCCGCGTTTTATGGAAAGTGTTATTGACTAAGTAAAATTGGACTGTTGTGATTATTGTGTTTGTTGTATTTAATCTAGACCGTAGATCTTGCTTCAGCTTTAAATTTGTGTGCTTTCCGCTCGTCCAATCGTGTTGCGCCACGTCATTAGTCCGTGTTTTCCATATTTTTACCCTAACAACTGCCCGTAGAAATCCTCATCTTGTGACACGTGTACGGATGAGGTTTGTTCTTCTCTAACTTCTATATGCGTCTACTTAGCCGCCTGATCCACGTCCCATCAGCACGTTCCCACTTCCTCCATAACTCCTCTCAACCGCCACTACTTCCTCTATAAATAAGAAACCCCTAATCCCTTAACTTTCTCTCTTTTTCTTGTCAACTTTCATTCCAAGGTATTTGTTTTCTCTCTTGTTTTATTGTTATTTTTCAAAATGGGGCACAAAACAACTCGCCAGATCCCCTGGTCTTCCTCTGCGGGTGCTAGTGCTGAGGAGTTCCCTTCTACAGGGACCCTCAAATCCATGCATGCTTGCAACTTTGCCTTCTTGTCATAGGATCTCCCTCTTATTTGAGCCCAGTTTGCCTTACCTGATGATACTGTCATCCACATCCCTTTGCCAAAGCCAGAGGGATAATGCCTATCGTTCTGGGTGGGCATGTTTCTATGAATATCCCTTTGCCTTAGCTATGGTGTTTCCTTTCCCAAATTTTGTTCAGGAATTTTTGAACTTTAATGAACTGGCGGCCTGCTAGGTCTGGCGGTACGCCTGGATGGTATTAATCTCTCTGTGTGCTCTGAACAAGGACCATGATTTGTAACTGGGTCTTGCTGACCTAGCCAATTTTTAAACTTACCATTCTCTAGGCCGCGGCCAAGTGACCCTTCAGACTATTGACCATAGGGTGTCAGGCGTTATTATGCCCACCAAGGTGAAGGATGAGGGTGGTATCGTTACTTTATCTTAGTCTAAATTAACTCCATTGTCCCTACCTACCTGAGTATCTACCCGGCAAGTGGAGTTCCTCCACAGGTACTCCCTTGTCTTCTATTTCCATTAGCTTATTGATTATCTCACCATGCTCACTTATTTTCTTGTGCAAACTTCAAGCAGCCTCAACCATTAGCTGACGACTCTGTTGTGCGGAGGCCATTAGGTATTCTTGTTGAACAGAGGAGGTATCCTAAGCTCCTTACTTCTCAAACTTCTGGTGCTCATGAGAGTATCTCCAAAGCGGGAGAATCCGCGTCTCTAGAGGAGGTCGATCTTGATCAATATGAAAGTGATACTGGAGAGAAGATGTCGTCTGGTAAATTTCTCCAACTTTGGTATGAAAGTACTGCTTATGTTCCTTCTCTAACTCCACTCTTTTTTTATAGCTGTGGAAAATTGTTGGAGAAAACAAAAAGGAAACTGGACCGGAGCACCGCCAACCCTCATGCCAAGAAGAAAGATGCACCTCCTCTTGAGACGGTACCGATATCCGTGAATCTCTTAGATACTGTGGCGCCTCACCCTAATGTTAATCAATATTTCACCGCACTACGTATCCCTTCTGGTTATGGTAGCCACGGTGGTGCTTCTTTGTGGCCGTTGATGGGTCATTTTATGTTGCCTGGGCCCATGTACTCCCTATCTCTACCCATGTCCCTACGATCCTTGATGAGACTACAGAGCGTTCTTTTGATGTGCGTTACTCTGACTTATCTTGTATTTCTTTGTTTTGTATCCCTTGAGAAAGTACCTTAATTTTCGTTGTATTCTCGTTGCCCATCAAGATCACACCCAGATAGCGGGGGAGGTGAATAATTCTAATGGCAGGTGCGTGGCTCCAGAGGCTTGGCTGGTGGAGATGGTATCCAAGCAGAAGGTGGCTCATGACCAACTTGCTATGACGGAGAAGGTGAACTGGACTCTCTCCGCTGGCCTAAAGAATGATGAGGACCAGCTGAAGGCATCTGAGGGTTAACTGAAGGCAGCTTAGGGAGACACTGCATGGGAGTCCAAGGTGAAGCGTCTGAGGGATTTTCAGGCTAGGTTACACACCACCTGGAACTTATAGGAGGAAGAAATGATATTTGCCGAGGCTTAAAGTCGGACTTGAGGTTCCTTAATGATTTGGAGGATTCAGAGGATTCGGAGGAGGATCCTACTGAGAAGGTTCCAGCTTGCCCAGGACAGGTACCTGTTAATGCAGAGTCGGAGCCAGACTGTGACAACCCTCGCGAATGCGGAAATAAAACATAACAAGCATGTGATTTATATAGCGGAAAATACGATGTTTTTAAAACTTTTTACATGCTAAGATAAAATACGAGGAGTGTCAAATATTACAAACCAAAGTATAAAATATTACAAGAGACGTAGTCCCTCAAAATGTTAACAAAAGACAAAGTTGATTAACAACTAGCTAAGGAACGTCTAGAGGTGAATCATCCAGGCCAACGCTCTCTAGCTCACACCCGAACCCAAAATACCACAAACAAAAAGCCATCCAATCAAGCAACCTGTTCATCCATGAAAAACATGAACGCCACAATCAGTGGGGAGTAACTCCGGGTTCTCCCAGCCATATCGCATTAAACGTACATAAAAGGTAATACAAAAGTAGAGCATGCATATATATAGATATACATATGAAATACGATAAGAACAAATAGGCATTTCGATATATAAGGTATCGGTACATGAAGTGCAAATCCGTAACCATCATGCTATATATAGACTCGGGGATAAACACTCTTAGGCAACCATATACTTACACTAGGGCTTGCATCTCACCGTTAGCGGCATAAGTTTGATAAGATTGAGACTCGACAAAAAAACCATGCCAAGTCATCCAAAGATCATAATTAATCAATCATATAACCATCCATTCAAACGTACAATACGATGACGACATCTCGCACGGTAAATGACACGCACTAGCACCGTGTACATGCAAGAATGATTTAAAGGCATCCACGGGATACAACATTTCCCTGAACGCATACACGATTCAATTCATTTCGTATATGTAGACTAATTTCCTCCTGGTAGAACGACGATATAAATATCCGGTCCTAGTCTAAACCTGGCGAGACTCTCGGAATCACATTTTCCGATTCGACATGCGATAAACATTTTGCATTCAAGACTCGGTCAATCATTGACGCCGAGTACCCCAAATTCGGTCAACCTTCACGAAAGAGGCGGAAAAGAGCACAAGCCTCATAACAAGCGGTACGCTACATGCATATGACACCACCTCACAAGTATATAAAATTTGACGGCCGGGTCGATCAACGCAAAGCGTTCGTCTCCCAACAACGTCATCATATGCCCACTAACACATGCAATTAAGCAGTAAGGATACACTCCCCGTTCCGACATTCCAGCCTTACGAACGTGGAGGTAGCAAAGGGAATGAGAGTACAAAGCACATATAAAATTAGTGCTCAAACCGTAACATTTGTAAAACCGACTCAAAGTGGGACATATCACAAACCTTCACAAAACATGCGATACAAGCGAAGGGATTATCATATATTCGAAACATTAATATTTAAAGTCAACTTATAAAGTCAAACTCGGAAGTCAACAAAAGTCAAGGTCAAACCCGAGACCCGAGACCCGAGACCCAAACTCGGCAATTTGGAGTGGGCTATTAACAAATCATCAATGCAAGAAAACTAAGTCCAAAGGGTCAAGGAAAGTCAAGGCGGGAATATAATTCATAAGTTCAATTTTGGAAAAACTGGCAGCAAGAAACGCTGCCAGCATCCCACGACGTTGCCAGCGTCAGAGGACGCTGCCAGTGTCCTGGTCTCAGGCACGCGATCCTTCAATCCATCTTGTAATCAACATACAACAATCATCATTTATCATCACAAACCATAAATTCTCATATCAATTATCAACTAACAACAAACATCATCAACAACACAATTCCTATGATTACTAATCCTATTCTAAATACGATTACTAACAAAGAAATCACATAAAACACGTAAATGATATCGAGTAACCGTTCACCGTTACCTTTTCGCGTCTTCAATCCGCGTCAATGTCCTCTTCTATCAAGAAGTGGTCTTTGTCGGGGTCTTGAAGGTCACCACCTATAATTAGATAACAAAAGATGAATATAATTCACCTTTGAGAAAGACGGATAAATTGAATAGCGAGAAAGACGGTAATTTTATTACCAATACGGATAGAGGACGATGAGATGGAACGAATAAGACGAACTTTAGTGAAATTAAGCGAGTAACGAAGGAGTAGTGATGATTTAAAACTTGATCAAATATGGAGGCTAGGGTTTTGGGGTTTACTTGGTGAGGAAGAAGAAGGTGTTGAATGAGGGTGAGTTAGGGTTATGAGGGAGTATCTGAAGGAGTAAGTGGAAAAGTCATGAGAAAAAGCCCATAAACGTCTTAAGACGTAACTTACTCGAAATCTCGCGTAAAGTCCGAAAACGAACTCGGAAATTCTAAATTAGACACAGAAAATTTAATTCTAAACTAAAACTGAATTTTGCTGAAAAGTATTCGTATAATATTTTTACTATAAAAATAGGGTACATTTGCGGGTGTTACAATCACCCACCTTTTAAAAAGTTTTGCCCTCGAAACTTGAGCGATAGAAAGATACTTTAATCGAATAGGCTTGGATATTTACTACGCATAGAAGCTTCTGTTTCCCACGTCTCTTCTTCAAAATTGGCACATCTCCACAAGATTTTCACTAACGGAACCACTTTACTTCTCAACTTCTTATCCTTGCGATCTAGAATGCGGATCGACTTCTCTTCAAAGGACAAATTCGGTTCAAGCTCGGGCATTTCCGCTTGAAAGACATGGCTTGGATCACTAACGTACTTTCTCAATTGAGAAACATGGAATACATCATGAACCTTAGCCAAATTCGGGGGCAAGTCCAACTTGTAAGCAACGGCACCAATCCTTTTCACAATATCAAAGGGTCCAATGTATTTCTGGCTCAATTTATCCTTTACACCAAACCGTTTACACCCTTCATTGGAGATACTTTCAAGATTACTTTATCACCAACTTCAAATTCTAACGGTCTTCTCCGGATATCAGCATAATATTTTTGTCGATCTTGAGCGGCTTTCATCCTATCATGAATGACCTTCACATGATCAATGGTCTCAACAAGAACATCGGGGCCTAAGTCACGAACATCACTCAATTGATTCCAACATATAGGACTTCGACATTTTCTTCCATAAAGAGCTTCATAAGGAGCCATCTTGATCGAGGCATGATAACTATTGTTGTAAGAAAACTCCACCAACGCTAGACTCTTTTCCCAACTAGATTGGAAGTCGAGTGCACAAGCCCTAAGCAAGTCTTCTAAAATCTGAATAGTCCTCTCGGTCTGACTATCGGTAGCGGCATGAAATGCGGTACTAATCAACAATTTACTACCCATGGCTTCTTGTAAAGCCTTCCAAAATCTCGAACAAAACCTCGGATCTCGGTCGGATATAATCTCCTTGGGAACACCATGGTATCTAACAATCTCATCAACATAGGCTTTCGCTAGTCGATCTAAACTCCAAGTCTCTTTGATCGGAATGAATCTAGCACACTTGGTCAAACGATCAACCACAACCCAAATGACATCTTTACTTCCAACGGTCCTTGGCAAAGCCATAACAAAATCCATGGAAATAGATTCCCACTTCCATAGTGGAATATCCAACGGTTGTAGCAATCCACCGGGCCTCTTGTGTTCAATCTTCACTTGTTGGCAAGTAAGACATCTTCCAACATAAGACACAACATCGCCTTTTAGATTCGGCCACCAAAATTGTAGCTTCAAGTCTTTATACATCTTATCACCACCGGGGTGAATAGAATAAGGGGAAATGTGAGCTTCATCAAGAACTCGTTTTCTCAAATCAAGAGCATTAGGAACAAATAAATGGCCATGGAATCGAAGAACACCTTTATCATCAAACTTGAAATCTTTAGCTTTTCCTTCTAGAAGTTTGGCTTGAATAGACTTGTAGGTAGGATCATCAACTTGGCTTCCGCGGATCTCGCGGAGGAAAACAGGTTTGGCAGTCATAGCACCAACATAATCAAATCCACGTTCCACAAATTCCAACTTCATCTTTCGAAACTCAATACAAAGATCAACGGGTAATACCGACAAAGCATTCAATGCATGCGAAGATTTTCTACTAAGAGCATCGACAACAACATTAGCCTTCCCTTCATGGTACAACAACTCAAAATCATAATCATTTACCAATTCCAACCATCTTATTTGTCTCATATTCAACTCCTTTTGAGTAAATATGTACTTCAAACTTTTGTGATCGGTGAATATACGACAATGAACACCAATAAGATAGTGTCGCCACACTTTCAAAGCATGAACAACAGCGGCTAATTCCAAATCATGAGTAGGATAGTTCACTTCATGAACTCTCAACTGTCTCGAAGCATAAGCCACCACTTTCCTACTTTGCATAAGTACACAACCCAATCCCATCTTGGAAGCATCACAATAGACATCAAAGTCTACACCATCTTCAGGCAAAGTCAACACCGGAGCGGTAGTCAACCTTTTCTTTAACTCTTGAAAAGCAGCTTCACAAGCTTCATTCCATAGGAACTTGGTTTCCTTCTTCAACAATTGGGTCATTGGTCTAGCAAGCTTTGAGAAATCTTTGACAAATCTACGGTAATAACCAGCTAAACCAAGGAAATTTTGGACTTCTCTTACATCGGTCGAACTCTTCCAATCAACAATGGCCTCAATTTTAGAAGGATCCACCATTACACCTTCTTTAGAAATTACATGCCCAAGAAAGGACACCTTAGGTAACCAAAATTCACACTTGGAGAATTTGGCAAACCACTTTTGACGACGAAGAACACTCAAAATAGTCCTTAGATGAATAGCATGCTCTTCTTCGGTCTTGGAGAAAATAAGGATGTCGTCAATGAACACCACCACACACTTGTCAAGGTACTCACTAAATGTGCGGTTCATTTGGTCCATGAAAATAGCGGGAGCATTTGTCAATCCAAATGGCATCACCTTGAACTCAAAGGGACCATACCTTGTACTAAAATCGGTCTTCGGAATATCGGCATCACGAACGGGAATTTGGTGATAACCGGATCTCAAATCGATCTTGGAAAAAGTAGAAGCACCCTTTAGTTGATCAAACAAATCTTCGATTCTCGGCAAAGGATACCTATTCTTGATTGTAATCCGGTTCAACTCACGGTAATCAATACAAAGCCTCATAGAACCATCTTTCTTCTTCACAAAGAGAACGGGAGCACCCCAAGGCGAGGCACTTGGTCGAATAAAAACCTTCTCAATCATATCATCACGTTGCTTCCTTAACTCTTTCAATTCGGTTGGGGCCATACGGTAAGGAGCTTTGGCTATGGGTCCGGAACCATGTACAAGATCAATAGAAAACTCAACATCACGCTCGGGAGGAATCCCGGGCAAGTCTTCGGGGAACACATCAACAAATTCACGAACTATAGGCACATTTTAAATATTTGGGAAAGAGGTAGTTGTAGAAGTCACAATACACAAGTATGCTTGGTGACCCTTTCTTACCATACTTACCAATTTCATTGCGGAAATCAAAGACACACCCTTTCGGGGATGAGATCCCTTATAGGTTATTCTAACTCCTAAAGGACTCTTTAAATAAATCTTTTGATCTCTACACTCGAACCTAGCATGGTATAGCGCTAACCAATCAATTCCTAGAATTATATTGAACTCTCCTAGAGGGAACTTAAGGAGACTAGCGGGAAAGATAGAACCCGCAATAGATATTGGAACATTAGGATAAAGAGTAGAACAAGAGATAATTTCTCCGGATGGTAAGGATATGAGAGTATCCACACTAGAAGTAGGCTCGATTGATAATTTATTAGCATAAGTCGAAGACACAAAGGATATAGAAGCACCAGTATCAAATAGAATAAGACACGGTTGCTCTAAAATCGAGAACATACCCGTAATTATCTCTGGATGAGCATCGGCTTCAGCTCGGCTCAGAACGAAGATAGAACCCTTAGTCTTGGCAATTGGAGGGGGCAACTTTCGATCGGGACAATCATCATAACGGTGACCACCCTTTTGGCAAAAGAAGCAATCATAAGGTCGGTTAAAACACGCTACACCGGGGTGGCGTGGAAGTCTACAACGATTGCAAAAGCGACCTTGAGCTTGAGGAGGAGCATATGGATTATGAGCCACGTTAGAAGTAGCTCGGGGAATGAAAGGAACGGGAGCTCTTGTATTTGCATTTGAAGGAGGATTGAATCTCCTCTTGTTGGCATAAGAGTTGGAGGAAGACGGAGTAAACGGTCTCTTCCCATAGACATTTGGCCTAGGAGTGAAAGAAGGAGAGGGATTATTCATCATAGCTTCATCCCTAATGGCCCTCATGGAGTTCTCGGCCCATAAAGCATCATCATATAAATCCCCAAAGGAAGTAGTATTCCTCCTTACTTTACTTTGAAGTAAAGCACAAAACTTGTTGCGGTAGTAGAAAGCTCGATCCTCGTCATCCTTGATAAGCCTCGGAGCAAAATGAGCAAGCTTGTTGAACTCCGTAGTGAAGTCTTGTGCCGACAAGTTACCTTGCTTGAAGTCAATAAATTCCTTGAGCCTTTGTTGCTTTAGCTCCTTAGGATAAAATCGACCTTCCACTAGAGCTTTGAAACAAGCCCAATTGAAATCATCTTCAAGAGTAGCGATGGCGCTAGTAATCGCCCACCAATTATCTGCTTCCCTTACAAGGAAGTGCTTTGCAATCCTTACCTTGTCCTCTTCGCGGACTTGGTATAAATCGAATTCCTTCTCCATTCCTCAGAACCATTCCGATAGCTCGGTAGGGTACGACTCTCCACCGTAAGGTATAATCTTACTCCTAGCTATTTGGCTTGTCACCCAAGCGTAGCCTCCTTGATGGTTATCTTCTCTACGAGGGGGGACTTGGTTGGCTAGAGCAATAGCCGCATCTTGTTGATTCTTCAACACTTGTGTAAGAGCTTCTAGCATAACGTTCTCTACTACTCGAGGTATAACCATCTTCATAAGAACAAAAACAAAACAAGTTAATCCTAACACTTAGCATAAACAAATAGACTACCAAGTAAAATCCTTCACTTCTACCCATCTCTCATTTATTATTTCAAGGTCAAGTAGGTTAAGTTTAGGGTTCACGTATGTACATCGGGAGCGATAAAGCTCTGATACCAACTGTGACAACCCTCGCGAATGCGGAAATAAAACATAACAAGCACGTGATTTATATAGCGGAAAATACGATGTTTTTAAAACTTTTTACATGCTAAGATAAAATACGAGGAGTGTCAAATATTACAAACCAAAGTATAAAATATTACAAGAAACGTAGTCTCTAAAAATGTTAACAAAAGACAAAGTTGATTAACAACTAGCTAAGTAACGTCTAGAGGTGAATCATCCAGGCCAACGCCCGCTAGCTCACACCCGAACCCAAAATACCACAAACAAAAAGCCATCCAATCAAGCAACCTGTTCATCCATGAAAAACATGAACGCCACAATCAGTGGGGAGTAACTCCGGGTTCTCCCAGCCATATCACATTAAACGTACATAAAAGGTAATACAAAAGTAGAGCATGCATATATATAGATATATATATGAAATACGATAAGAATAAATAGGCATTTCGATATATAACGTATCGGTACATGAAGTGCAAATTCATAACCATCATGCTATAGATAGACTCGGGGATAAACACTCTTAGGCAACCCTATACTCACACTAGGGCTTGCATCTCACCGTTAGCGGCATAAGTTTGATAAGATTGAGACTCGACAAACAAACCATGCCAAGTCATCAAAAGATCACAATTAATCAATCATATAACCATCCATTCAAACGTACAATACGATGACGACATCTCTCATGGTAAATGAGACGCACTAGCACCGTGTACATGCAAGAATGATTAAAAGGCATCCACGGGATACAACATTTCCCTGAACGCATACACGATTCAATTCATTTCGTATATGTAGACTAATTTCCTCCTGGTAGAACGACGATATAAATATCCGGTCATAGTCTAAACCTGGCCAGACTCTCGGAATCACATTTTCCAATTCGACATGCGATAAACATTTTGCATCGAAGACTCGGTCAATCATAGACGCCGAGTACCCCAAATTCGGTCAACCTTCACGAAAGAGGCGGAAAAGAGCATAAGCCTCATAACAAGCAGTACGCTACATGCATATGACACCACCTCCCAAGTATACAACATTTGACGGCCGGGTCGATCAACGCAAAGCGTTCGCCTCCCAACAACGTCGTCATATGCCCAATAACACATGCAATTAAGCAGTAAGGATACACTCCCCGTTCCGACATTGCAGCCTTACGAACGTGGAGGTAGCCAAGGGAATGAGAGTACAAAGCACATAGAAAATTAGTGCTCAAACCGTAATATTTGTAAAGCCGACTCAAAGTGGGACATATCATAAACCGTCACAAAACATGCGATACAAGCGAAGGGATTATCATATATTCGAAACATTAATATTTAAAGTCAACTTATAAAGTCAAACTCGGAAGTCAACAAAAGTCAAGGTCAAACCCGAGACCTGAGACCCGAGACCCAAACCCGGCAATTTGGAGTGGGCTACTAACAAATCATAAATGCAAGAAAACTAAGTCCAAAGGGTCAAGGAAAGTCAAGGCGGGAATAGAATTCAAAAGTTCAATTTTGGAAAAACTGGCAGCAAGAAACGCTACCAGCATCCCACGACGCTGCCAGTGTCAGTGGACGCTGCCAGCGTCCTGGTCTCAGGCACGCGATCCTTCAATCCGTCTTGTAATCAACATACAACAATCATCATTTATCATCACAAACCATAAATTCTCATATCAATTATCAACTAACAACAAACATCATCAACAACACAATTCCTATGATTACTAATCCTATTCTAAATACGATTACTAACATAGAAATCACATAAAACACGTAAATGATATCGAGTAACCCTTCACCGTTACCTTTTCGCGTCTTCAATCCGCGTCAATGTCTTCTTCTATCAAGAAGTAGTCTTTGTCGGGGTCTTGGAGGTCACCACCTAAAATTAGATAACAAAAGATGAATATAATTCAACTTTGAGAAAGACGGATAAATTGAAAAGCGAGAAAGACGGTAATTTTATTACCAATACGGATAGAGGACGATGAGAGGGAACACATAAGACGAACTTTAGTGAAATTAAGACAGTAGCGAAGGAGTAGCGATGATTTAAAGCTTGATCAAATATGGAGGCTAGGGTTTTGGGGTTTACTTGGTGAGGAAGAAGAAGGTGTTGAATGAGGGTGAGTTAGGGTTATGAGGGAGTATATGAAGGAGTAAGTGGAAAAGTCATGAGAAAAAGCCCATAAACGTCTTAAGACGTAACTTACTCGCAATCTCGCGTAAAGTCCGAAAACGAACTCGGAAATTCTAAATTAGACACGGGAAATTTAATTCTAAACTAAAACTAAATTTCGCTGAAAAGTATCCGTATAATATTTTTACTATAAAAATAGGATACATTTGCGGGTGTTACACAGACGCAGTCGAAGGTGGTGGTGGTCAGAGTGACCAAGTTTAAAGGCTCTTGTCTAATATATTTAGTTGTTGATAGTTTTTGTTTTGTTGTTTTTCTTCTGGGTTTGTAAGACAATTTCAGCTTGCCTTGGGGGAGAGTATTTTGCTTTTAAATTTGAATGAATGCTTGGTATGTTTTTTCAGTACTTAGTTTGTGTAGCCTGCTTTTGTGTGCTTCTGTTGTGAGACGACATAGTCAATAGACGGTGGCTCTGGATCTATTTTGTCCTTATATTTGAACGCCACGCTATGTGATGGTGTCTTTGGTGGTATGGGGAGAGCTGGCCCTTTTGTCGCCACGCACACGATGTTTGTACATGTGTAAGAGGTTTCTGCTAGTCTGGATATGGCAGACTACCTTCCTAGATTAGTTAGGCTCCTTTAGCAAGTAAGGAGAGCAATGAAAAGCCAAACAAATGTTTTTAATATTTTTGAAAGCATTTGTTAAAAATGTCTTTGAAATTTTTTATCAGAAATTCTTTTCACAATGTTCTAATAGTTTAGAAGGATTTTTAATTTTATTTAAGAATTTATTAAAAATGAAATTGTTTTTTTGTATATATAAAGTGTTTCGTTTTTTTGGTTACAAGGAGCTTTTGACATACCAGAGGGTGTTTAGATACGGAGTTATTTAAATGTGGTACCTCTTGACGTGGACTATTTTCCAAGGCTTATGTATGATTTCTCCCTACATAGTCATTAACCTATATGCTCTGTTGCCTACTATGCTCTGTACCTGATAGGGCCCCTCCCAGTTGTAGGTAAACTTCCCAGCCTCCTAGTTCTTGGTGTTTAGGAAGACTTTTATGAGTACCAGGTCCCCAACTTGTAGGACCCTTATCTTGGCATTCTTGTTGTAATTTTTGGCCACCATTTACTTGTAAGAGGCCATCCTTATTTGTGCGCTGATTCTCAGCTCGTCCACTATATCCAGGCTGCTAGCCATTTCCACCTGGTTTCTCTCTTCAGTTATACACCCATAGCTTTGTGTGGGTACTCGTACTGCAGATGATGTTGCGCTTGATAAATGATAGACCTGTTTCTCTATTACATGGGAGAATGATTTCGCCTCTATCCATTTGGAAAAGTAATCAGTCATGGCCAACAAGAAGACTTTGTTTCGTAGGACTATGGGTAGTTTTCCCTTGATATCTACCCCCTACTTCATGAAGGGCCATGGCAAGATGACCGGGTGTAGGGGTTTTGCAGGTTGATGAGTGACCACAGTGTGTCTTTGGCATGGATCACATTTCTTGGCGTATTATATGGCATCCTTGCGCATTGTGGGCCAGAAGTATCCTTGTCGGAGTGCTTTATTTGACAAGTTCCTGCCCCCTGCATGATTTCCACATTCTTCGTTGCGGAGGTCATGCAAGACAGCTTCAACCTCTTCCTCTCCAAGGTATTGTAAGTAGGGGCCTGCTAGGGACTTCTTCAACAAGATACCATTAATTAGTATAAAACGAGGGGCACAAACTCTAAAACTTCTTACCTCCTTTTTTGTTTAGAGGATGGATGTCGTACTATAACTAATCCATGTACTGCTTCCTCCAATCCAGTTGCACCTCATCCTGGGGTTATGTAGTGATGACTACTCCTGCCTCTTGCAATCATTGTGTACAAGTTTTTGGTTTCTTAAAGTTCTCTTATTCTTCCTTGTCTATAGTCGATTTCAGTATGTGCACAATGGGTATGGTAGAGACAGTTTCTAGTTTAATGGTTGCCCCTAGTGTTTCTAAGGCGCCTGCCTTAACCATCTGGTCCCTAATGATCTGCCTTATTAGAAACGGCTGAAACCTGAATGACAGCTCTTTGCCCACCTTCAAGTAGGCGAAAATCTTTGAATTTCTGGCGGTGTATATATCATTCACGTGGTTCACAATCGATACTCTGTACCCCCAGGTTTAATGCTAATTGCAGTCCTAGAATCAAGGCCTCATACTCGGCCTCATTGTATGTGGCCTTGAACTCACATCACACAACTTGTACTATCAGGTCCCCCTGAGGAGACCTCAGAACTATCCCTACTCTTGTCCCTCTCATGTTTGAGGCACCAACTATATGTAGTAGCCACTGTAGGTTTTTCTCTGTTCCCCCCACGGCCAGGATTTCCTGATCTGCCTGAACCTATAGGTTTGGGCTAAAGTTTGACACAAAGTCTGCTAGGGCTTGTGATTTAACATAGGTGCGCGGTTCAAACTTTAGGTCAAAGCCGCTGAGGTGGATAGACCACTTGGCCATTCTACCCAACAATTATAGTTTCCTCAATACCGCCCACAGGGGGTTGCTGGTCAGTACGGAGATGGGGTGTGTTTCAAAAATAGGGGCACAATTTTGAAGATGCAACTACTAATGCTAATATAAGTTTTTTGAGTGATGTGTACCTGGTCTCTGCAGGTACCAGAGACATACTGACATAGTATACATGATATTAAGCTTCATCTTGTTCTCGCATCTGCACCGCGCTAACTGATGCCTCAGTTATAGATAGGTACATTTAGAGCGGCTCCTCACATTTTGGTTTTGAGAGCAAGGGTGGATTGCTAAGGTAATGCTTTAAAACTATGGTTCTTCCCCAAGATGTCGTAGAAGAGCCTACACTTGTCTGAAGATCGTGAAATGAACCGGTTCAGTGCAGCTACTCTTCTTGTTAATCTCTGCACATCCTTTGGCTTTTTGGGGACTCCAGTTGTACTATTACCCAAATTTGCTCTGTGATGGCCTCTATACCTCTCTGGGTTACCAAGTGCCTAAATTATTTTCCAGAGGATACTATAAAGGTACACTTCAGGGGGTTTAGTTTCATCTTTTACTTCCTGAGTGTACCGAAGGTGTCTACCTGGTAATCTATGTGATCCACATCTTGTTTTGACTTTACTACCATATCATCGATGTAGACCTCCTGATAGGTGATATTTTTGCATCATTTTACCCCAGCTTTTATCCTTATTTTAGACTCGATTTTGTGTGTTTAATCGACTTAATTGCTCATTTTAATAAATTTTTAGAATTTATTAGTTTTATTATAACTATTACAAATGATAGTTATTTTGGTCGAATTAGGTATTGTTTTTGTTACTTAATTTTGTAGGAATCGGGTTCGTGACTAAAAGAACACTAAGTGACATGAGGCGGAGCAAGGCGTGTCTAATAAGCACCGAGAAGATGAGTTAAGTATGAGGAGGAGTCTAGTCAACCGTTTGACCTTAATTAGGCAACTACTAACATCACAATTTCATGCCTTTAAATTTCACTGTATAAATAATACCAAATGCAACCTCTTTTATCATCCCAAACAATCACCATTTCCATCTTCAATCCCAGACTCGGAATCCAAACCCGAGTCCATTTCTCCTCAACCTCGTCTCAGCAAATGAGTTCAACTCAGTTAAGAACCCGACAACGGAACCGAACTCGCTGCCTCTTGCCTGAATCCAACACCACATGTTCTCCTCTGCTTGCCACCCATTGACCCACCATGACCATCAGGTCAAACTCTATCAATCACGTCGTACTTGCGCAACACTAGTTCAGACCACCTACGCCACCATCTGTTGTAGGAAGAGAGAGTTTGTTATAAAGCTAGTTGTTAGTTGGTTACAAAGTTGGTTATGAAGTTGTTAGAGTCGGTTAGAGTCTGTTGTAGCTGTTAATGAGCTAGCAATTACCTGTATTAGTTATAAATCTGTTATAAATAACAGAAAAGTTGTAACTAATCATTCAATCAATCATAATATACATTTCCCAATTCTTCTCTACTTTCTCCCTCTTCTATCTCTCTCTAAACTCTCTCTAATTCCTCTATAGTTCTTCAGTCAATATAATCAGAGTTGAGCTTGGCTCCTTGATTATTCTGGTTGAATTACAGTTTATCTGTGTTACTGTAACATTGGTATCAGCTTGTTCAATCATGGCGCCAAAAACACGAACAAAAAAGGCAATGGACGATCCAGTCAAGGGTTTACAATCACAATTGGCTGCGCAATCACAACATACAGAGAAATTGGAGATGCAAATTTCTCAAATGATGGCTATGATGCAGGGTATTCAGGCTTCTTTAAAGGACGTACCCATTCTCAGTTCTTCAAATAATTTCCCTCCAAATTCCTCTGAAACCCATTCTATAAGGCCTCTAGGGTATACTCCTAAACTTGAATTATAGTTTTTGATGGTTCTAATTCCTCTATGTGGGTTAAGAAATGTGTTCGCTGTTTTTCTTTCTGTCGAACTGTTGATGAACAAAAGGTTGATTTAGCATCTTTAAACGTGGCAGGTATGGCATAAACTTGGGTTACTAGTTATCTTGCTGTTCAAAGGAGAGTTTTATGGGATGAATTTGTTGTTGATTTGTTAGTAAGATTTAGGGATGAAACCTCCCATAATGTAGTTAAGAGATTTAACAAATTGCATCAGCTCGGGTCAATTGACACTTATATTGATGAGTTTGAGGCATTAAAAAGTTTACAACTCCAAAGAAACCCTGTTTTACCTGATGAATATTTTCTGGAGAGTTTTGTTGGGGGCCTAAACCAGCTTTGAAACACTTTTTTAAGGAATTTAAACCCAAAACCATGGCTGAATCTATTGAATATGCTAGGCTGCAGGAAGAAAACCTTGCTGGAACTATTAATTCATCAAACTACATTAAACCCTCTATTGTATCTTCTTCTACCCCACGAATTCCTTTTAGAACACCTCTCCCTAGTGAAGGTACAAAGTATAACCCAAGAACTTACATTCATGCCTCTGTTAGGGCTGAAAAAAGGGCTAAAGGGAAGAGTGGTAAGTACATATGAAAGGAAACCCTTGCATATCCTAGTTGATTCAGGCAGTACCCACAATTTCATGGATTTGTCTTTCGCTAAGAAATTGGGGTGTCAGTTGGAGAAAATTCCACCCCAGGCTGTAGCTGTGGCTGATGGTAACCATTTGGTCTGCCAATACACTTGCAAAAACTTTACTTGGGAATTGCATGGGCAGAAATTCACCACTGATATGATGTTCTATTGATTCCTTTAGGAAGTTGTGACATGGTCTTAGGAGTACAATGGTTGAGTACTCTTGGACCAGTTCAGTGGGACTTTAAGAGGTTGGTTATGGAGTTTCAATGGAATGGTACTCTAGTTAAATTACGAGGAGTAACAGCAACACAATTAAAGGTTCACAAAGGTGAAATATCACAGAAACTTGTATCTCAGGCCTCTCAACTACGTCTGCTACAGCTAGTACCACCTAATAGTGACATGGCTTTGGAGTTCCACATCTTGACCATGTCAACAGATGCTGAGCCACAACAATACACTGAGCTTAAGACTCTCTTGACTAAATATAACAAAGTTTTTGAGGAACCTAAAAGTCTCCCTCCATCTAGAGGTGTATTTGACCATAGAAAACTCCTAGAACCAGGAACCACTCCAGTAATTATTAGACCATATAGGTATCCTTTGAAGAAAAGAGATGTCATAGAGAAATCGGTGGAAGAAATGTTGGCAAATGGAATTATTCAAAACAGCAGTAGTCCATTTGCTTCAACTGTGGTTTTGGTTGGAAAAAAGGATGGTACTTGGAGGTTATGCATTGATTATAGAGAACTTAATAAACGAACAATCAAGGATAAGTTTCCCATTCCAGTAATTGATGAACTTATTGATGAGCTATCTGGGGCAAACATCTTCAGTAAATTGGATTTAAAGGCTGGATATCATCAACTTAGAATGAGTAGGGATGATTTTTATAAAACAACATTTAAAACCCATGAGGGCCATTATGAATTTATGGTAATGCCCTTTGGCCAAACAAATGCACCTGCCTCACTCCATGGTTGGATGAATTCTGTTTTTTAAGAAATTACTAAGGAAATGTGTGCTAGTATTCTTTGATGGTATACTAGTGTATAGTAGACCACCAGAGGGGCATTGGGAACATTTGGAAGAAGTCTTTCGACGGATGCAGTACCATAAAATGTCAGCCAAAGCATCAAAGTGTTCTTTTGCTATGAATAAATTTGAATATTTGTGTCACTTAATTTCTGGAAAAAGAGTTGAGACAGATCCTAAAAAATCCAAGTTGTTGCAGAATGGCCAGTACCTACATCTGTCAAGGGTCTAAGGAGTTTTTTAGGGATGGCTGGGTATTATAGGAAGTTTGTTAAATCCTATGATGTGGTAAGCCGGCCTCTCACTGGTCTTTTAAGGAAAGGAGCATTCCTTTGGAGTAAAGAAGCCAATGCTGCATTTCAACAATTGAAGGTAGCCTTGACTACTGCTCCAGTATTGGCAGTCCCTAATTTTTCTAAGCAATTCACGGTGGAGACTGATGCTTCCAATGATGGCATAGGGGCAGTCCTCATGCAGGAAGACCACCCCTTAGCCTACATTAGCAGGCTTTGGGTCCTAAATGGCAAAGGCTATCTGTGTATGAAAAAGAATTGCTAGCCATTGTGTTTGCAGTTCAAAAGTGGGAATAATACTTATCAGGTCAGCATTTTATCATTAAAACAGACCAAAGGAGCCTTAAATGGTTACTATAGCAGAAGATCTCCACTTCCTTTCAGCAGTTTTCTGGCTATCCAAACTCATGGGATTCAGCTATGAAATAGAGTATATGAGTGAAAAAGAGAACCTTGCAACTGATGCTTTATCTAGAGTTCAGGGCTCAGAAATTCTAGCAATGGCAATATCAATAGTTTCTTCTGACTTGCAACAACAGATTGAGGAGAGTTATGCTTCTGATAACAATCACACTAGCATCCTTCAACAAATTCACCAACAACAGACTGTCCCACATTACTTACTACAAAATGGATTACTTAAGAGAAAGGGGAAGATTGCAGTGGGAAACAATGAAGAAGTTAGGGGACGGATTTTGAATTGGCTTCATGCCTCAGGAGAAGCAGGACATTCAGGAAGGGACATTACCTTGAAAAGGATAAAAGCCATCTTCTATTGGAAAGGGGTAACAAAGGATGTAGAAAGAGTAATCAAGAGTTGTGTCATTTGTCAAGCAGCTAAGGCTGACTGTGCAGCTTATCCAGGACTGTTGCAACCTTTACCTATACCTGAAGAAGTTTGGGTGGATATTTCCATGGATTTTATTAATGGGCTACCTAAATCTAATGGGAAAGAGGTCATTTCTGTGGTGGAGAATAGACTGAGTAAAGGAGCTCATTTTATAGCCCTAGCTCACTCTTTCACACCTATCCAAGTAGCCCAAGCTTACCTGGATAATGTCTTCAAGTTTCATGGGTGGCCCAGAAGCATTGTGAGTGACAGGGATTATGTATTCCTTAGTCAATTTTGGCAAGGTTTATTCACTGTTGCAGGGACTCAATTCAAACTTTCATCCCATATCATCCCCAAACATATTGTCAAACTGACTTTGTGAAGAGGTGCCTAGAGGCCTATCTAAGATGTGTATGTGGTGATACACCTAATGAATGAAGCCTATGGCTACCACTAGCTGAATGGTTGTTCAATACCCATTACTGTACTACTACATGCATAACCCCTTATGAGGTGATATACAATCAAAACCCCCCTTTACACCTGCCTTATCTACCAGGAGAAGCTAATGTTGAGGCTGTAGATAGATCACTACAGAGAAGAGAGCATATGATTTCCTTGTTGAAAGAAAAATTGCAGAATACTCAAAATAGAATGAAACAAATGGCAGATAGACAGAGGTCTGAGAGAGAATTTCAGATAGGGGATTGGGTTTGGCTCAAGCTACAGCCTTATAGGCAGATATCTGTCCAGCTCAGGACAAATCAGAAGCTGGCTTATAAGTATTCAGGACCATTTCAGATTGAAGCTAAAATTGGAAAGGTTGCTTATAAACTGAAACTCTCGAGTTCTGCACAAATCCACAATGTTTTTCATGTGTCACAATTAAAGAAATTTGTGGGTATATTGCCTATTGCTATACACATCCCTACTTGACTTCAAGGACAAGTAGCAGACACTGTCTTACAACCTGCTGCAATATTGGATAGGAGGACTGCCAGGTTTCAAAATGGAGCACAAGTACAATATTTGGTTCAATGAGAAGGGTTTGCAGAATTTGAAGCTACTTGGGAGCCTGCTCTTGCATTTGAGGAAAAGTATCCTAATTTTACCATCCCTGGAGTTAATAGTTGACTTGAGGACAAGTCAATTGTGATGGAGGAACCTATGTTGTAGAAAGAGAGAGTTTGTTATACATCTAGTTGTTAGTTGGTTACAAAGTTGGTTATGAAGTGGTTAGAGTCGGTTAGATTCTGTTGTAACTGTTAATGAGATAGCAATTAACTGTATTAGATATAAATAACAGGAAAGCTGTAACTAATCATTAATTCAATCATAATATACATTTCCCAATTCTTCTCTAGTTTCTCACTGTTCTATCTCTCTCTAAACTCTCTCTAATTCCTCTATCTTCAGTAAATATAATCAGATAATCAGAGTTGAGCTTGGCTCCTTGATTATTGTGGTTGAATTACAGTATATGTTTTACTGTAACACCGTCTTCTCCACCTTCATTCTACTCGACCACCGTGTTCCCCTCGTTGCCGCCATCGACACACAGCAGCATTAGCACCGTAACCAGATTCCGCGCACCATCTTGCCTTCTCTCTCCTCTCTGCCTTGGCTCGACCCAGCAGCCACCACTACCACCGTAATCCCCTTGGTCAGTCGCGGTGCATCAGCTCTCCTCCGACCACCACTCGACCGCACCACCTGCTTTTCCTTCAAATTGAAGGACCTAATTCAAACCAACATCAACCTCGTCAGTCGTCTTCACCGTACTCTGATCCGAGTCATCCCTGAACTGAGCACCGTTCTCCTCTGTCTGAATTGCAGCAGCATTACCGTGAGCCACAACGACGGCCGCCATTCGAGAATCTCCCAGTCGTTTTGGTTCCCAACATGTTCACCTCGTCTCAACAACTGAGTTCAACACAGTTTAGAACCCGATAACGGAACCAGACTCGAGCACCTCCCCTTCTTCACTGACCATCACCTTTATCTTCATCAAATCAAGACCACTGTGCTGCTTTGCTTCATCTCCGTTGCTCGTGATGCATTTAGCACTCCTGAGATGTTTCATTTTCCTCTTTTGGCAGGTGGACCAATTGAGTAATTGTTGGGAACTAAATGACAAAGCAACCCTTCTTTTCTTTTTAGTGTCTTGTTTAAGTGAGGGTTGTTTTAGTCTTTTGTGTCTCAATTCTTTGTTATAAAATCTCAATTTAAAATGATTTCTTTAATTTCATCTCAAGTTTTTATCTTTTGTAATTGTTATAGCCAAAATTTACAATTTTCCTACTTGAATATGTGGCATCTTAAGAGTGGTCCATCATGGAGGGAGTGGACTAATGACATGGAAAGAAAAGGTCAACAAACTAAATTCCTCAAAAAGAGGAGTAGTTGAGAAAAAACAGGAGGGCATCCAGGGAGAACGCTGAGGAGAAACGGGTCAAAGGAAGGGACTATAACAGCAGCTGCAACAAGTCAACAACAGCTTCCTAGAATTTAGGAGGAGTTGAGGAAGAATAGGAGACTTAACAGGCGGAACAGAGTGACGCAAATCCAGCCTCCTGCCAGGAGGAACGCCAGGACGAACGTCAGGAGGAACATGAACCAGTCAATAACTGATCCCTTGAAAGCAGGGAGGTTGACTTTGACTTGGCAGGCAGAACGAAGCAGCACGAACTCAGCCTCCTGTCAGGATCCTGTCATCCTCCTATCAGGATCCTGTCAGCCTCCTGTCAACCTCCTATCAGGATCCTGTCAGGAGGAACAGAAATCAGTCAGATAACAAAATCCTTGAAAGTAGGGGAGTTGAGGATTTTCAGGAGGATAACGGCAGAAATAAATTAGGGTTTTGAAGGCATTAGGGTTTTGAAGGCTTATAAATACAACAGATCCAAGGCAGAAGAGGGGAAACCTATTCAACACCATATCTAATCCAATTGCTACATCATCCCCACGCAATACAAGCCCATTGTTATTAAAAAAACTCCATTGCCAATTGTATTTATTTTTCTAGTTCTTACTCACATCTCCATTAAAAGAAACTTAGTGCAATATTTGGCGGGATTCCGACTCCCCCCGCGGTTTTTACCTATTTGGGTTTCCGCGACACCATTTTCGTGGGTCCTTTTTCATTACTCTATATTTATTGTTATTTTCGTCATTACTTTTACTTATTTTTCATCTGTATTCCGTCACAAATCACATATAAATTAACCCCCTTTTTCAAGGCTAAAAAGAGTAGATCATTTTGACCCGTCAACGAACGATTTAATAGGTTTGGGTAATTTTTTCCAAAACAATTTGGCGCCCACCGTGGGGCAAAGTGATCGATTTCTATAGTCAAACTATCGTCTAGTCAATAGTCCACCACGTGCCTGCTACGTTCCTGCTACAAGAAATCTGCAGACCTGGCCACCATGTTACCTCCAGAATCTGCCAGAGAAGGAACGACGAGTCTACCAGGAACCCCCAGTATGGTAACGGCAGAGGGTACACCAGCAGGGAATTTTAGCACAGGAGTGCAGGTCCAGAGCAGCCTATCTGGAGGAACCTTCAGGCACCCAAGCCCAACTCCACCAGATTCAAATACTCTGCAGGTCATCCTAAAGGAAATGAACACCCTGCACAAAGCCCTAGAAAACTTGCATAAGGACAACTTGGATTTGAAGGCAAGGATAGAAGCCATGGTACCCACTCATCCAGCACCCATCTTGCAGAGTGTCCAGGCGATGGTTCCAGCATCCTACACGCTCCAGGAGTCAGCAGTTACTGGAGGACAAGGACAACAAATTCCCCCTGAGTTAGTTATAAGGCAGAATCTTGGAGGCTTAAGACCCAATTATTCTCCCATGCTGACCAGCATGCAGGCTACCTCAGGTAACATTCTGTCTAGTTATTCTCTTGGGGCTAACTCCTTCTCTATTACAGGTACCTCCAGCCAGCAGGTACCGAATGAGCAGTTTAGGTCTATCACCAATGCAGCCCCTCTGTCCAGCATCTTTGCTAGCCAGCCCTGCTCCGTGCAACACACTCCTGTAGGAACAGCGCCAGAAGGTAATCCCATTGTCTTTGTTCCGCCTATCTCTAACCCTTCTGTAGGAACAGGCGGACAGGTGGAACAACAGCTCCAGGAACTCAGAGAGATGATCAAAAAAATACCTGGCATGCCGCGCCCCATTGAGAGAGCAACCCTGCAGAGTTACGCAGACTCTCCTTTCGTGGACGACATAGCTCTTATCAATGTGCTCAAAGGATTCAAGCAACCCACAATGACGTTATACGATGGGACCGACGACCCGTTAGATCACATCAACCAATACAAACAGAAGATGATGGTTGTAACAGCCACAGGACCCCTGAAAGAGTCATGCATGTGCAAGGTCTTTGGGTCCACCTTAGCGGGGACAGCACTGCAGTGGTTCGTCAATCTACCGAATAGATCTTTGGCATCTTTTGCGGACTTAGTCAATGCATTCAACCAACAGTTCGCTAGTAGCCGTAAGCCAAAGAAGCAGACAAGCGACCTCTATCGCGTTATTCAAAGGTATGATGAGCCTACTCGAGAATATATGTGCAGGTTTAATACGGAGAAGGTACACATTCCTGGATGTTATATTCCCACCGCGATTGAGGCCTTCAGGCAAGGGTTACTCCCAAACTCCAGCCTATACAAAGAATTGACAAGGTACCCATGCAATACCTTCGAGGATGTACAAGTAAGGGCAATGGCAACAATTAGATTAGAGGAGGACACATGTCCATAAGCATATGTGGTACACCTGAGGTAGGTTGTAACTTATTAAATTCATTACCTTCTTTATATTTTTTAATAGCTACTGACTTGATCGTCGGAGGGCCGTTGGCTAAGCCAACGGCCAACCCTAGCAATAATATTCCTGCAGGACGGTCAGGAGTTCCCCTACTAGCACGAGGTGCCACTTAGGCTGCAGAATCTGCTACTCTGTCAGCAGATTAAGTCGTTGTTCCTGTAGCATGCAGAACAGGTCACGCTGCCTGCAGATCCAACATGGTGTTGATGTGTAACCTGGGGGCAATTCCCACAAATGTACTGCCAGTGTTCAGGTAGGTCCTAAGGAGTGTATATCCTCCAGCAAGGAGACAAAAGGAACGCCTGAAAGTTAACCAACATACAGTAGCTGCAGGAACAGTTCCTCCTCAGCAGGGGGAACGACGAACAGGAGTCCCAGGCTATTTTGCATGCCCTCCACAGTGGGCCTGTGAAAGTCATGTAGGGGGCAGGACCTTCTCCAATAATTCGCCAGCAGGCATTACAATACTCAATTTATCAGTTATATGGTCATACACGACCTACTGACTACATTATTTGGTACAGGTATTTTACTCAAATTTTCTACCTTAATTTGAATTTTGAAATTCATTATTTCACTATTTTCAACAAACAAGACGATAAATACTTCCTCCAAAAGGAAACCAAAACAATACAGCAGTACAATCTCCCCGAGGGAACTACATCGTGCGCGTGGTCGAACAGGAACCCCTGAGTTCCTCCAGGACAGACAGACTCCAGCACCACCAAAGTCACCACTACATAGCGTGGCGTACAGTCGGGCGACTAAATCCCAGAGCCACCATCTAAAGAAATGCGGGCCTACATCCGCAGTGCATTCCCCACAATGCACTCCCAACTAACAGTGCATGCACGACATAACATTTACAAACGCGCGCTACAAACGATAAACACATACTAAGTATTTCATAAATACAAACAAGTAGAATTGAACAGTTCTAACATAGAGTACGTCTGCACCCCCGTAGGTGTAGACCACAACAAAGCCATGTGCTCCACCACTAACATTTTTCAGGTCAGCGTAATTACTACATGAGCAAGCTCGCTCGAGGTTCTCATCACCGAGATTACCCTTGGCGATCACAGTGGCAAAGTTAGGAGGATGCTACCTCCCGAAGCATCCACCATAAGGAACCTAGCTTCCACCAGCAAGAACACAACTTCCGTCAGCAGGATTCCACCTGATACCTACGTGGTCATGCTTCGATACCAGCAAGAACAGGGAAACGGAAATCAGCTAGAACAACAGGATATTTTCCAGCAAGAACGAGCAGATCAGAATACCAGAATTCAGGAGGTACATGACAGGGGTTCAAAATATTGTCTAAGGCGCACAACAGGCCCATACTCGTTCCAGCAGAATAACGCCAATAGAGCAGGAACGTGTTCCAGCAGAACCTGGAGACTAATTTTCCTCCTCAACGAAGTCGAGAAGCAAAATTGGGGGCAATTGTTATAGCCAAAATTTACAATTTTCCTACTTGAATATGTGGCATCTTAAGAGTGGTCCATCATGGAGGGAGTGGACTAATGACATGGAAAGAAAAGGTCAACAAACTAAATTCCCCAAAAAGAGGAGTAATTGAGAAAAAACAGGAAGGCATCTAGGGAGAACGATGAGGAGGAACGGGTCAAAGGAGGGACTATAACAACAGCTGGAACAAGTCAACAACAGATTCCTAGAATTTAGGAGGAGTTGAGGAAGAATAGGAGACTTAACAGGCGGAACAGAGTGATGCAAATCCAGCCTCCTGCCAGGAGGAACGCCATGAGGAACATGAACCAGTCAATAACTGATCCCTTGAAAGCAGGGAGGATGACTTTGACTTGGCAGGCAGAACGAAGCAGCACGAACTCAGCCTCCTGTCAGGATCCTGTCAGCCTCCTATCAGGATCCTGTCAGTGTCCTGTCAGGATCCTGTCAACCACCTATCAGGATCCTGTCAGGAGGAACAGAAATCAGTCAGATAACGAAATCCTTGAAAGTAGGGGAGTTGAGGATTTTCAGGAGGATTTTCAGGAGGATAACGGCAGAAATAAATTAGGGTTTTGAAGGCATTAGGGTTTTGAAGGCTTATAAATACAAGATATCCAAGGCAGAAGAGAGGCAACCTATTCAACACCATATCTAATCCAATTGCTACATCATCCCCACGCAATACAAGCCCATTGTTATTAAAAAACTCCACTGCCAATTGTATTTATTTTTCTATTTCTTACTCACATCTCCATTAAAAGAAACTTAGTGCAATATTTGGCGGGATTCCGACTCCCCCCGCGGTTTTTCCCTATTTGAGTTTCCGCGTCACCATTTTCGTGGGTCCTTTTTCATTACTCTATATTTATTGTTATTTTCGTCATTACTTTTACTTATTTTTCATCCGTATTCCGTCACAAATCACATATAAATTAACCCCCTTTTCCAAGGCTAAAAAGAGTAGATCATTTTGACCCGTCAACGAACGATTTAATAGGTTTGGGTAATTTTTTACCAAAACAGTAATTTTCTTTAAAGATCTACTTTTATTTTCCCATTTATGTAAGTTTGGTATCATTTATCAATCTCTCTTTTATTATTGTTCTTGGCTATCATTTATTTTTTTTATTGTTAGCGTTGACTTTCATTAAAGTTCTTATCTTTATACATTTAATTATGTTTATTCCATGTTTATTGTTAATGAGTAGTTTAGTTAGTTTAATATTTTCATGTTTGAGTAGATAACTTCTAGGGTTTGAGGGGGATTTTAAATTATGTTTTAGAGGTTGGTTTGATTGCTTTAAGTTGAGTATTTTCATGTTGTTATTGTGTCCAAGTTTAATGCACTCCAATTATTTGTTTAAATGAATATGCAATTTTACATTCAACTAATCTTATGTATGCAGGTATGCACCGACCTTTAGATCGAGAGACTAGGTAGGACTATAGAATAGCTTAAACTTGGTAGGGAAGACTAGTAAGTTGCGAGAGCCCGCTAGTTGGACCTAAGGCGGTCATAAGACCGAGAGGACGTGACTCGAGCCTAGACCTTACTTCACTTTTGACCCCAATTCTTGTATAACCTCTTATCATTCAAATAAACCCGATTGACCCTAGCTCTTCCTTTATTTGATTTCTTTTATTTTCATTTTTATTGTGTTTATGTTAATCTTCTTAACTTGCTTTAATTTTCTTTACTTATTGTTCATTAGTTTTAGATCAAATCCAAACTCAAATAATTGTGACTTTGTGTTGATATGAGACTTAGTTTAGGCAACCTCATAAGTATCCCACGTCCTTGTGGTTCGACCCTTACTCCACTAGCTAACTTGTTAGTTGGCCCTTGGGGTATTTATCTTGATTTGGAAGTGACGATTTTTCCCTCATCACCTCCATGGTACTCCTTATCTGTTTCTTGGACATCATGTTTACTAGCCTTTGGTAGGTAGACCCTGCGTTTTTCAATCTGAAGGGCATCACGTTATAGCAGTACAGGCCCCGCTCTGACTGGAAGGTTACCATATCGTGCCTTGCCGTGGCGTCGACCATAACGTTGATGTGTGGCAAGGGGAACGGTTCTTGTAACACCCCGTGTTTTATAATAATTTTTATTTGCCATTTCTCTTATTAAAATAATTATTTTCGGATTTAATAAATTATTATGTATTTATTGATTACCCCCTTTATTTAATTATTTCCGATTTCGCCTTAATTTTGGATGGGTTAAAGTGTTCGTGACCGATTTTACTATTTTAGTTTATCAGCTCATTCTTTTATATAAACTCCCCAAAAGTTTTAATTATTTTAAACCCGTTTTGTAATTAAACTATCTTGCTTGTGAGCCAATGGATCAAAAGCCCACTTAAATCTTTTATAAATAGAAAACCCTAACCTAGCTAGTAGGTAACTCTATTCTTTGTTTCCCTGCTTGCGTTTCTGCCATAGCTCCCTTCCTCTTCTCTTTTCCTTTTTCACCCTTTTAACTTCATTGTTATGAATCTTTCCTTCTTTCAAATGCAAAGATAAATTATATATTTAGAATCCTGGATCTTACCTTTACAATATATTCTTTTCCTTATATTTTTATGGATCTATTTGTATGGAGGTTAGACCTACCTTTAGGGTTCTTGTTTTGATGGGTAAAGAATGTGAATTCTATTAATTGGCAATTTTATGAAGATTCTTATTGAACTGCAGTCTTTATTGCGTAATAAAGGTAACTAGGTGTTTTCCTTTAATTTTGTTTATAGAAAGTGAATTAATTAACATGAATGATGATTGATTATATGATTTGATGCTTGTGTAGTAATTATTATACATGTTTGATGTTTTTATTTAAATTGTATATCTAATTGTTGTTTAAAACATCATGTTGTCGTTGTGGTGCGAACTAGGGTTCAAGATTCAAACACTAGCCTTCATTGGTGATTCACGACCCTAAGAAGGTATCGTGGGGTTTGTCGTAGCCTCCCTAGAGAGGAGAGGCTAGGGTTTTGTTGATTAGGGTTTTATTTCGTTAATTAGGGTTTTGGTTTACATCATTAAGGTTATAGCTTATTAAACTATAAATTTGCATGTAAGATACCTTGATTTTACCTATTTGAGCTATAACTTTGAAAGTGACGTTATGGTGCGGTGTACTATAACAAGACTCGTTGTGGTGACATGGCGGTTTGTACCGTGGAGTCGACCCCTCGGTGGATTTTTTATAGAGGACTAACCCGTGATAGAAGAGGGTTATAGTTGATGATACTATAACCTCGCACACATGATGTTATAGCTTGAAGTGCTATTACTTCACTAAAGTTGAGTGAAAGTTAGAGCTGAAGGTACTATAACTTTGCTGAAGTTAAGTGAAGGTTATGGTTGATGATACTATAACCTGACACGCTTAACTAAGGTTATAGTTGAAGTGCTATAACTTCACTAAAGTTGAGTGAAAGTTATACCTGAAAGTACTATAACTTTACTGAAATTAAGTGAAGGTTATCGGTTGACGCTTAACTAAGGTTATAGCCGAAGTTACTATAACTTCACTAGGGTTAAGTGAAGGTGATAGTAAGAGGTACTATAACGTTGAATATATACATGATTCCATGTTTGATGTTATGGTAGCTCGAACTGTAACGTGACTTCTAAAGTGTAATGTTATAGTTCAGGATACTATAACCTTTGATCCTATGTGCTTGCTCATATGTTGTGTTATAATTAGTTATACTATAACGTTGTGACTACATATCTCGTTGGTTACTCTTTTCGATATAATAGTTCACTTGGTTGTACCGTTCTATGTTATGAGTTGTGATGTTATGCACATGTTTGTACAGTCAGTTAAACTGTACAGTGGTTTATGAGCTAGTTGTATAGATGACGAGAGGTATCAGTTAAATACCGATCGGAATGAGCAAACGCTACCCTTTGGGGATTTTCCGTAGGTCTATGTTCGGGATTGGCTAGAGGCAGTTGTTATACACTCTGGTTCCCGTGTGTCGTTCGATGTATAGTTAATGCATCGAGAGTCTGGCCAGGTCTTAGACATAAAGGCAGTTGGTATACGCTATACATAGTACCATGGATGCAGTTGTTATACGGTCCACACCGATGGACGCAGTTGTTATACGCTCCATCCGTTCAGAGGCAGTTGTTATACGCTCTGACAGTTAGAGGCAGTTGTTATACGCTCTAACGGCGTTCGTTCTATACGCTATGCTTGGTAAGTGGAGGCACTTGTTATACGCTCCCATGTTGGTTGTTCTTATCCTGTTATTGATGATTTATGATGATTATATTATGACATGCTTAATAATTTCTTCACATGTCGTTCATGAGTATTTTCAGTTATTATTTATTGTTGATTAATTCAGCCTGTTGTAAACATGACCGGGAGAGCATCTAGTTACTCCCGACTGTTTGTTTTCCCCCATTCGCAGGTTGAATTTGGATGCTGCTTGTCTGGATGTTGGGCTGGAGAGACTTGTGGCGAGATCAATAATATGTTTAGGATTCTAGGTTTTCTTAGAGAATATTAATAATGTAATAGTTTAGTTTTGGATTTAGTAGCGATCCGTATTGGTCAGGTGTTTCCGCCACCTTGACACTATTTTCATCTTTATACTCTGATGAATTATTTATTATTATTCATTTCCTTTGTTGTGAAATCCGGGTTGTTACAATTCTTTTGGGCACACCTTATTTAGGTCCGTGAATTATTCGCGTACCCTACAGTTTTTATTCTTATTTAGGACAACTACTACATTGGACAGTCATTCAGGGTAACTTGGGGCGAACTTTCAGATTATCTACTTTCTTTTTAATGATTTGGTTCCTCTTTGGGGCGAACTTTCTTCTCCTCTTCTGAACTGCAACAGGAGTTCAAAGCCACAATCAGTCACAGTCACAATGCTAATATAGGAAATCAGAACAACCAAGGACAAGGAAGCCAAGACCTTGTGCAAAACTGTCCAACAGAGCAAGTTCAAAGCAGTCCAAGAATCTACATGACAAGCTATGACAATATACTCTATAGTCCCAGCATCTCCAAAGCCAACCCCAACAAAAACAAACTTTTCCACAGCCCTAACACAAACCACAAATACAGCCCCAACCCAACCAGTCAAAAATCAAACAACCTGCAAGCAACCAGGCACAGTCACCTTGGACAGGGTCCATAGGGTCCCTCCACACCTAACCAAACCCCACCAATGGTCGAGCTTGATCCTAAGGAGGGTCCTCTACATTTTTGTCCAGGACTTCTCATCCAGATAATGCCTACACCAAAAGATAGCTTAGGAGCCAAGTTCAACAGTAAAAAAATCAACCCTTTTGTGCAGTAGTTCAAATGTCACTATCAATCTTCCCCTTTTGAACAAACCAGCAAAGGAAACTTTCAGTAGAGTTTTGGGAACTATCCTACTTCAGTTTGGCTAAAAAAACCAAGCCATAAAGTCCAACCCTTCACCTAAACAACCTGAGCAAGCCATTAAGGAAGATTGTCTTTTGTTTTCTGTTTTCTACTTTATTTACTTTATGTTCAGAACTTTGCAGGACAATGTAGCTGTTGTTTCTGTTTTCTTTGTAAGCCAATCATGGCCCTAGATGTAGTGGACATCTGAGGTGTAATCCTTTGCCTATATAAGGCCCAATCCTAATGAATGCAAATCAGATTTGAGTAAAACTTTAAGAACTGAAACATTGTTTCTGTTTGAACTCTTGGCTGTCTGCTGGAGTATCCTTCCTTTGCTGTGTGCTGGGAAGAGAGTCTAGGCTCTTTGCTGTGTGCTGGAGTCAAGTCTCAACCCTCAACCATTGGCTGTGTGCTTTGGTTAAGGTTCTATTTGTCCTAACCTAAGCATTTAGTCCAGAAATCAAACTTAGCTAGTGTGCTCAGTTCAAAGCCTTTTTTCTTTGTGTTTTGTCTATTTTCTCTATAATTTCAGTGCAAATTGGTATCAGAGCTTTTGGTTTGTGAGTCCATTTCCCTAACTACTTTAAAAATACAAAATCAACCATGAGTGAAGAGAGAGTTGCAGGGCTGGAAGCTACAGTTCAAAGCCTTGCTAGAACTATGATAGAAGTCACAAGATCTGTCAATGAGCTCCTTGATGGTCAGCTTAACAATGACTTGAGGGGAGGCAGAGGTCGAGGAAGGGGAGCACCAGTGCCACCTGTTGGAGGAAGAAGGAGGCCCCACCTGGAACAAGAGGATGTTTCAGAATCAGATGGCTCAGAGCAGGATCATCCAGGACACCATGACAAGGACCTAAAGGTAGAAATTCCTGACTTCCTAGGTAGCATGAACCCTGATGACTTCCTAGATTGGCTAAGGTCAGTAGAAAGGATCTTTGAATTTAAAGGATACTCTGATAAGAAAGCTTTTAAGATTGCTATTATGAAACTTAAGGGATGTGCCTCACTGTGGTATGAGAAAATGAAAAATCAAAGGAGTAGGGAGGGTAAAGAACCTGTTAAGTCTTGGTCTAAGCTTAAAATGAATCTTAAAGATAAGTTTGTGTCTAGGGATTATACCCAGGACATGTTTATTAAGCTGACACACCTTAAACAAGACCAAAAGCCAGTAGAGTCTTACTTGAGAGACTTTGAACAACTCACCCTGCAATGTGCGGTGGTTGAGAAGCCTGAACAAAATATTGCTAGGTTTTTAGAAGGGCTTCATGATAGGGTGGGCAGCAAGGTTAAGTTACACAACATCTATTCCTTTGAAGAAGCTGTCAACCTATCCCTCAGAGTGGAGAAATTGGGAAAAGGGAAAACCAGTACATCTAAGACCCCCTCCAAAACACCCTATAAGCCTTATATTGGGGCCAGAATAGGAGAACCAGTCATGCCTGCTAAAACACCTGTTACTATTGACAAGGGTAAAGTTGTTGAGTCTAGCCAAAAAAAGACCATTCCCCTAAAGAAATGTTTTGAGTGTCAAGGGTATGGTCACTATGCTAGGGAGTGTCCCACTAAGAGGGCTCTTAGCACCATGGATGTGGTACATTGGGGAGAGGATGAGATCTTAGTATGTGATGATGAGATGGAGGAGGCTGAGGTAGAGACCAGTGAGGAGTTGGTTGAACCTGATGCTGGTTTGAGCTTGGTAACATGGAGAGTAATGCATGCACAACCTCAACCCTTGGAGGAAGACCAGAGGCACCAAATCTTTAGGACTAGGTGTACCATTAAAGGGAGAGTCTGTAATCTAATCATAGATGGGGGTAGCTGCACCAATGTTGCTTCAAAAACCTTGATAGACAAACTGACACTACCAACCAAAGACCACCCTCATCCTTACAAACTTAGGTGGCTGAACAAAGGGGCTGAAGTAAGGGTTGACCAGCAGTGTGTTGTACCCTTCTCCATTGGGAAAGGATATGTTGATGAGGCCCTGTGTGATGTGCTTCCCATGGATGCCTGTCACCTTTTGTTGGGAAGGCCTTGGGAGTTTGATAGGGATGCTGTCCACCAGGGTAGGGAGAACATTTACTCTTTCAGGTTTGGAAAGAAGAAGATCATATTGGCTCCTCTGCCCCCTACCTTAAAGGGAAATTCCCCTCTTATGACTGAAACTGCAAAGAAGTATTGCTGCTGAGTGAGTCAGAGATGATACAAAAATTGAGTGATTTGAGGCCAGTGTACATACTCCTCACCAAGGAAGTTGGGGTGGTTCCTAGTCATGTTCCTGAGGAGATATATGCCCTACTAAAGGACTATGAGGATGTTTTCCCAGATGAACTTCCTAGTGGGTTGCCTCCACAAAGAGGAATTGAGCACCACAGAGACTTGATACCAGGGGTTGTTCTTCCAAACAAGCCTGCCTACAGGAGTGACCCCAAAGCCACACAAGAGCTTCAATCTCAGGTGGGAGAGCTACTAAGCAAGGGGTATGTTAGGGAGTCTCTTAGCCCTTGTGCTGTGCCAGCATTGTTGGTGCCTAAGAAAGATGGAACCTGGAGGATGTGTATAGACAGCAGGGCAATCAACAACATCACCATCAAGTACAGATTCCCCATACCTAGGCTCAATGATATTCTTGATGAGCTGAGTGGGGCTCAGGTTTTCACCAAAATTGATTTAAGGCAAGGCTATCATCAGGTGAGGATTAGAGCTGGAGATGAATAAAAATTGCTTTCAAAATTAAACATGGGTTATATGAGTGGCTGGTGATGCCTTTTGGGCTTTCAAATGCTCCTAGCACATTCATGAGACTGATGACAGAAGTTTTGAGACCCTATTTGGGAAAATTTGTTGTGGTATATTTTGATGACATTCTAGTCTATAGTGCCAACAAGAGAGAACACTTGCAACACCTGAGACTTCTCTGTGATACTCTGAGGGAGAACAAGCTGTATGACAAGCTCGAGAAATGCACCTTTATGCAACCAGCAGTTCATTTCCTTGGGTTTATAATCTCCAAGGATGGAGTGGCAGTTGACCCGGAAAAGGTTAAAGCTATTGAGAATGGCCTGTGCCTAGGACTGTGACAGAAGTAAGGAGTTTTCATGGCCTAGCATCCTTTTACAGGAGGTTCATTCAAGGATTCAGCTCCATTATGGCTCCCATCACTGAGTGTATGAAGAAAGGGGAGTTCAACTGGAATGAGAGAGCTGAGAAGTCCTTCAAATTGATCAAGGAACTGCTGTGTAGGTCTTCTGTGTTGGGTTTACCAGATTTCAATAAGTTATTTGAGGTAGAATGTGATGCTAGTGGGCTTGGGATTAGAGCTGTGCTGGTACAAGAGAAGAAACCTGTAGCTTACTTCAGTGAGAAGTTGAATGGAGCTAGACTGAATTACTCCACATATGACAAGGAGTTCTATGCAATAGTGAGAGCACTGAACCACTGGGGGCACTATCTGAAACCCAAACCCTTTGTACTACATTCAGATCATGAGGCCCTGAAGTTTATTAATGGCCAGCATAAGCTCAATCCAAGACATGCCAAATGGGTGGAGTTTCTTCAATCCGTTTCCTTCTCAAGCAGATACATTAAAGGGAAGAGCAATGTAGTAGCTGATGCTCTGTCTAGGAGGTCTGTGATGCTGACATACATGGAGCAGAGGGTCCTAGGATTTGAGTTCATGAAAGAGCTCTACCTAGAGGATCCAGACTTCAAAGGAGAATGGGAAGTGTACTCAGAGGGGAAGCTCAAGAAGGGGAGCAGGTACATGACACATGATGGCTTCCTCTTCCAGGGAAATAAGCTGTGCATACCCAAGGGACCTTACAGGGGTTTGCTAGTAAAGGAGGTTCATTGCAATGGTCTTGCAGGACACTTTGGAGTGCAGAAGACTTATGAGATTTTGCAAGAACAATTCTATTGGCCCAAAATGCTAGGTGATGTGCAGGACACTATCAAAAGATGCAAACCCTACCAATTGGCCAAGTCTCAGTTCCAAGCAGGCCCCTACACACCAATGCCTGTACCAAACAAACCATGGGAGGACATCAGCATGGATTTCATAGTAGCATTGCCTATACTAGGACACAAAGGGGAAAAGATTCAGTGATGGTTTTTGTTGACAGGTTCAGCAAAATGGCCCATTTTGTTGCCTGCAAAAAGACTGAAGATGCATTGGGAGTAGCTGAGCTATACTTCAAGGAAATAGTAAAACTACATGGGGTACAAAGAAGCATTGTGTCAGATAGGGACACCAAGTTTATGAGCCACTTCTGGAAGACACTCTGGAAACTCTTGAGAACAAAACTCCTCTTCAGCACCTCACACCACCCCCAAACTGATGGGCAGACAGAGGTCACCAACAAGACATTAGGAAGGATCTTGAGATGTATCATTGCCAAGTCCTTAAAAGATTGGGATCTAAGGTTGGCACAAGCTGAGTTTGCATTTAACAGAGCTCCTTCAAGCAGCACAGGTAAGAGTCCTTTTGAAGTTGTTTATGGCACTAACCCTCTAATGCCCACAAACCTAGCCCAGTGATCAGGAAAGAACTCAACTATGATGCCAAGGAAAGAGTACAACAAATGATGAAGATCCACAGCCAAGTCAGACAACAAATTGAGAAAACTAATGAACTATACAAATCAAGAGCCAAGGGTCCAAGAAAGGCCAAGGAATTCAAGGCTGGAGATATGGTATGGTTGCACCTGAGGAAAGAGAGGTTCCCAGACAAGAGGAAGAACAAATTAATGCCTAGAGCTGATGGTCCTTTTGAAATACTTGAGAAGATAGGGTCCAATGCTTACAAGGTAGACCTACCAGGACAGTATGGAGTACAAGAAACTTTCAATGTAGGAGATTTGAGCCCATATTATGGAGAGTCTGAAGATGAAGAAGATTTGAGAGCAAATCCTTTCCAAGAAGAGGAGGTTGCAACAGGAGTTCAAAGCCACAATCACAATGTCAGTCACAGTCACAATGCTAATATAGGAAATCAGAAAAACCAAGGACAAGGAAGCCAAGACCTTGTGCAAAACTGTCCAACAGAGCAAGTTCAAAGCAGTCCAAGAATCTACATGACAAGCTATGACAATATAATCTATAGTCCCAGCATCTCCCAAGCCAACCCCAACAAAAACAAACCTTTCCACAGCCCTAACACAAACCACAAATACAACCCCAACCCAACCAGTCAAAAATCAAACAACCTGCAAGCAAACCAGGCACAGTCACCTTGGACAGGGTCCATAGGGTCCCTCCACACCTAACCAAACCCCACCAATGGTCGACCTTGATCCTAAGGAGGTTCTTCTATATTTTTGTCCAGGGCTTCTCATCCAGATAATGCCTACACCAAAAGATAGCTTAGGAGCCAAGTTCAACAGTCAAAAAATCAACCCTTTTGTGCAGTAGTTCAAATGTCACTATCAATCTTCCCCTTTTGAACAAACCAGCAAAGGAAACTTTCAGCAGAGTTTTGGGAACTATCCTACTTCAGTTTGGCTCACAAAACCAAGCCAGAAAGTCCAACCCTTCACCTAAACAACCTGAGGTCTATTCCCACCATGTGGTCATGTGACCAGGCGAAATAGTCTGCGTTCCTTCTAAGTAACTTGAGTAATTCATGGCGGATTTTCCAGGTACAATCTGATCCTACCAGCACGGTCTGCTCTGAATGCAACATGTCGTAGATGACTTGATCAAGTTCCTCTTGTGGAGGTTCGACGTATTATTCATGGACATGCTGGCTCTGTAATTTCTATGCTGGCGGGCTGGCGGTTGGCTTTAGTGCATCCTTGTAGCAATCTCTGGGCTCTTCTTGATTTCCTCGTACTTCTTGTACTCCCCAAGGTATTGGGAACTTTAGGCATTTGTGGTACGTCAAGGGGATGTCTCTCATTTCATGGATCCAGGCCCTGCCAAGGATAACATTATAAGTAGATGGACTATCAATAGCCAGATATCTTACGTTCTTATTAATTGCACCGGCAAAGGAGGGGATAGAATTTCCCCAAGCGATCTTATGGTTTCACCACTGAAACCTACTTGAGGGACGACTTTTTTGGTAAGGTCCTTCTGTAATACTCCGTATTTCTGAGTACCTTGTACTCGGTCGAGTAAGGGTCACTCAATCGAGTAGGATGTATACTCGGCTGAGTAGGGTGTATTCGGCCGAGTGAGGTTGGTGTGTCTGTTAGGTAGCCTTCTGCATAGGTGGCAATCGGCCGATTATGGTGAGTACTCAACTGAGTGCAGTGTACTCTGTCAGTCAAGTAACTTCGGTACTCGACCGAGTGATCGTTCTAACGGGTTTTATCAGACGGTTTTGATTAAAGATAATTAAGAGGTATAATAAGATTTTCATCAGTTAATCTGTCATTATCAAAACCTAAACTCTTTCAAACCCTTTTAATCATCTTGAATCATTCCAAGGCTCGGTGCATCGATCGCTAGTGCGTCGGTTTCCCTCTCTTGTGTAGATTTCGTTGTAAGTAATATTGTCTTATTTGTAATTTGGATTATGAGTAGTTTTCTCTAAACCCTAATTTGTTTTGGGGGATGGTGATTTGAATAATTATTGATATAAATACTTATTGATTGATTATGAGGAGATTTTGTTAAGAAGAAAAATTTTGATTGTGCTGTGCTTATTGCGGATTTTCTTACATGATAGGATTTCCTACTCAGTATTTTATGTGTTAATCTTTGTCATGAGATGTGTTACTTGTTAATGATGATATTGGTTACTAATGTGATGATGATGATGGTTACATTTGTGATGGTGATGGTGTTTGGGTTGGAGTTAGAGTTGGAGTTGTGATAATTGGTTACTATTTAATGGTCTTCCGAGAGACGGACCACACCCAGAGTTCGCCTCTCGTAGGTCTCCCACTACGTGGGGTATGTGCACATTAATGTTCCGGGAATCTCGCTGCGTTGAGATGAAATTTTTGATGTGCAGTGTTGCGGTCTGGAAATAATAGGTTGTTTTGCATGTCAGGGTGGTAACCTAATACTGCTGAGTTGACCGTTGTGGTGGGCCTCCGGTTTTAGTTACTTGGATGGTTAATTTTATTGTCTTTTACATTGATTGTTGTATATTGTTACTGACCCCGTTTAATGTTTTTAAAACTGCTGTGATCCATTAGAGAATGGTGAGCAGGTGACCAGCAGGTAATTCATTGAGGTTGTGTTGGGGAACTTGAGGGGAATCGCCGCTGATGAGTCATAGCTTCTGCAGTCATTAGTTGTCATAAACATTTACTTTATGTTGATTAGTTTGGATTATTGTCTATGGGGGTGTGTCGTCTGGATTTTTGGAATAATGTAGCTTGGTTTGTGACACCCTCAAATTTGCGGAAAGAAAAAAATTAATTATTTAAATACATAAAAGATAATACTAACATAACGAAGGTGTCATAAAATAAAAAGGTCATTACAAAACGGAAATAATATTCTACAAAAGAAATATACAAGACGGGAGACATATCTCCCGTATAAATACGGAAATAAAAGAGTGTATAATACTATACAATCTAAGAACCGAATATAGGTCCAAGGTAAATACTTCGCTCGCTAGCTCGTCAATGTACCCCAAATATGCATCACCACCTGTTCGACCGCATTAAATATAAAC
>JAIUZE010005912.1:67762-87916 GCA_022085475.1 Heliosperma pusillum
GTCAATGACGACTTTAAAAAGTCAAGGAAAAGTCAAAGACGACTTAAAAGTCAAAAGAAAAGTCAAAGATGACTAAAACGTTCCTTTTTCATGGAATCCCTCAAAATTCCAAATACGAACGCGGAATTTCAAAATAAGACTCGGAACAAAAATTCCTATTTTAAAAACTTAAGTTCTACTGAAAAGTGTTAGTAAATATTTTTACTAGAAAAATCGGGTATATTTCGGGTTGTTACATGGTTAAACGATTGATTTGATAAATACTGTTTTATTATGGTCTATTTGATATATACTCCCTCGGCCAACCAAGATGGTAGCATCCCGATGTACTAAGGAGGTCTTGGAAGGGTCTTTGGTATATGGAGGTGTTACAAACTGGTATCAGAGCGACGTTTTCGGAACCTAAAACAAATGAACCAAATGAATCTAGGAGGGTCTAATAAAATGAACCTGCTTAGGAGTCGTTCCGCAAAGATTTGGGAGGCGTCCTGAAATCGCAACTTTGGCCCTATAGCTCTTAATCAGTAATAACTGGGAAGTGTCGCGTTGAATATGTGCGTCATGTGAATCCCTATGTTGATTGTAGAGAATGTTGTGAAGTGGAGGTGGAATATGAGCATGAATATGATGGTATTATGTAAAGCATGTATGGAACGAGATATGGGTGAATGGTGGTGCTTATGGCTTAAGAATGTATTTACTATTGGCAAACATGTTATATATGAGTTGAGTATGGTTGTGTGAAGCATATATCTCTAAGATGCGTATAAATTGAATGGATGTGATATAACCATGAGATGTCTGTTATAAAGGTATTGTATGTTTGTATGATGTGATTACTATGTGGATTTGTGATATTGATATGAAGTGGTGACGAGATATGAGTATGACATGTGGTATAGATGCATGAAAGAATTGCATGATGAACATGAAAAATATGTATGACATGTTGTATATATGAAACGATGTGGTGTTAAGCATGAAAAGTATGTATTTATGATTGCAAAATATGATATATGTGTATGAAGATGTTTTGTGCTCTATGGGGGCCATATGATGCATGTGGAACTTATGTGGAGTAAAAATGAAATGAGAAATGTTGAGACGAAAGTAATATGTTTATAGGTATGATAAAATTGTTGCGTATTATGTTCTTTGTGTTTATATGTGGTAAGATACCATAAATTTGAGTTGGGGGTCGGACCATTGTGTGACTCGACAGAGTGTGTAATACCTGCAATCTTAGCAATTATAATTTATTAATATTATATTATTATTAGTTAGCTTAATTTTAGATTTAAATTAGAACTTAGTTTTCCGTGTCTAATCTAGCAAATCCGAGTCCATAATGAAACTCTACTCGGAATTTTTTGTGAGTAAGCCTTATGTTGCATATTGGGCCTTTTCCTATTCTCTACTCACTCTAACTTAGCCCAAGTTTTACTCACCTTTCCATTCAAATTTCAGCACACCGCAACACTCTTCATCCTCACTAAACAAACATTAAACCATATTCCCTCCATTGTTGAACTCCAAAACCTCCAAACACAAATCCTTTCATATGTCACCTAAATTCATTGATTCTTAGTTTATTCTCTTTCTTTTCTTCTCCTCTTCCTAGTAAGGTAAGAAAAATCTAGTCTTTCTCATTTTCGTTTTCTCATCTTTTTCCAAGGTGAAAGTATTCATCTTTTGTATCAAATTTGTAGGCGGAGACCTCCAAGATCCAGACCGAGACTATTTCCTAAGGGAAGAAGAGGAAGAAGACTGTTTAAGACGCAAAAAGGTAACACTCAATGGTTACTCGATATCTTTATGTGTTTTATGTGTTAATTATAGCATTTACTAGTGATAGATGAGCTCTTTGTGTTAGCCTCATATGAAAATGTGTTAATTATTCATTCATATGTGTAAATCCATCTCATAGGTTTATTTTATACTAATATTATGATGCTAAGTTACATTTATGTTGATTTTATCTACTTATCATTGTTAAACTTGAGTTGGATGATAAATGTTGTCTCATGTTGTCATAATTGACCCTATGCAATGATTGGATGTGATTAGAATGCATTTAATGTGTTAGGATGATGATGAATGATGATTGGAATAAATGTGTATAAAAAAGAATTGGGTAATTCATGTTTTTGTTGAGTGTTTTCGTGTCGTGGTGCCCCAGCCAGGTGGCCGGCTACCGGTCACCACCCCCGGCTGGGATTCCCTGATAGTTGTCACTTCGAATTTGTTGAAATTTAGTATGTGTATGTCCCAGCTGGGTACTCGGCCGCCGCCTACCCCAACCGCCTAGGACGGTTTGATGATAAATTGTTGAAAGTTGGTTTGCGTGTGTCCCAGCCAGATACCCGGCCGTCGCCTAGCCGGCTGGGAACATCTTTTTCCCCTCCTTTCTCGTTTTCGCAAGTTTTCCCTTGACCCCAGCCGGGTGGCCGGCTGCGAGTCCCTGCCACATTAATGTTGTTGTTCGGTTTTGGTGGGTGCTCGGCCAGGTAGTCGGCCGCTAGTCACCCAGTCCGGCTGGGACTCCCTGAACTCTTCTTCTTATTTCAAATTCGATTGTTCGTGTTGTGATGGTTTATATAAATTGTTTAGCTTATAAACCGATGTTATAATATTAAATATTCATGTTTAGAATATAAATTATCTCACATGCTTTTATCACATGTTTCGTAATGGGTTTTAATATATTTCCCCTTTGAGTCGGTTTTGGCTTAAGTCTTGGATTAAGTTCGATTGGTTGATTATTTTAATCTCTAATTTCCCGATTTCACCTCTATACTCGTTAGGCTTGAATGTCGCAGCGATGGGGGTGTCATCTTAATGCTTGAATGGATTTTTTAGTGGGGATATGACGACGTTGTTAGGAGGCGAACGCAGTGCGTTTATCGACCCGACTGTCAAATGTTGTATCCTTGCGAGGTGGTGTCATTGCATGTAGCGTACTTGCTTGTTTTTGTTGACATTGCCTTCCGCATAGTTTTGCCGGAAGGTTATACTTGTGCTCTTTCCGCCTCATTTGTGTAGTTTTGCTGATTGGGGTACGCGACGTCCTTTGTGTTGATCGAGTCTTGGATGCGAAATGTTTATCGCATGCATGTCGATTCGGGTACATGTATCGTCCCGAGAGTCTGGCTAGGTTTAGACTAGGACCGTATGATTATCGTCGTTCTACCGGGAGGAAATAAGTCTTTTGTATGCGAGATGTTTATCGCATACGGTTCAGGGATAGTTTTGCCCGTGTCGTGTTTCTCATACTTGCTAATGAACATGGTGCTAGTACGTGTCATTTACCGTGAGAGTGTGTTAGCTCATGTTCGATCACTTGTTTGATTGCATTTTTGGTTGATTTGGATGCTTTGAATAAATGGTATGATGAGTCCATAACCTTCTCAAGCACATGATCATTAATGGTGAGATGCAAGCCAATGGTGATCCATATGGTTGCCAAGGGAGTCTTTCCCGAGTCGTATTGTATTATAATGATGCATATTTTTTGATACTTCACATGCTTATGCCGTATTATCATGAAATGTATACTCGTATCTCACATGATGTAATTATATGTATGACGATATGTGTTTAAGTGTTTGCATATATGAGTTTTCTTGTGATATGGCTGGGAGAACCAGGAGTTACTCCCTACTGACTGTGACGTTCATATTTTATGAATGTACATGTTGCATGGTTGGATATTTGCTTGATTTTTTGGGTTCGTGTGTGAGCTAGCGGGCGTTGGCCTATGATGATTCACCCTTGACGTTCTTCGCTAGTTTACTAGACTTTCTTTCAGACTTGACTACGTTTTAAGAGACTATGTCTCCTTCTAGTATTTATACTTTGCTTATACTTTGGATTCAATTTGGTTGACATTCCTCGTATTTTCTCTAGGCATGTAAATTTTTTCAAAAACTTTGTATTTTCCGCTATATAGTTGCATCCTTTTTATGTTTTAATTTCCGCTATCACGAGGGTTGTCACAGAGTGTGGCAGGGGACTCAATAGATTAGACGGTACTCGACTTAGTACCCCTGACACTTGACCGAGTGTGGGACTCTGATGTTGTTAGGGAGCAATATATTTTTGTGGCTCGACCGAGAGGGGCAAGAGACTCGATTGAGTAGAGGTTACTCGACCGAGTACCCTTGGTACTCAACCGAGTGTTGGGATCTGATAAGATAGTGGAGTAATATGTTTTGTGATTCGATAGAGTATAATGTGACACTCGACCGAGTGTGTTGTATTTGACTGAGTGTGTTGCACTTGATTGAGTGGCTTTGCCACAACGGGTGAGTTGTGTATTCGTTTTGTCAATATATTGTTGTGTTGAGTTATGTAATTCATTGTCTCGTATTTTGAATATGTGTAAGGAAGTGTCGTCTTGGGGAGTGAGTTGGGCGGATTCAATAAGTGAATATTGTTCCCCATGATTGTATTGTTTTGTGAGAAATGCGTGTGGTTATATATGGTTAGAACGGATTTATTGATGAGCCTTGTCAGAGAGAGGGAGAGAGAGAGAAAAAAAAAATCGGTTTTGTGATATGAGATGTGTGATGATGTTGTGAGTTGAGCAATAAATAGAGGCGTATGTGTATATGGTCAAATAATAAAGCGAAAATGGTAATGTATGAAGTAAGGATTGAGAAGAGAGGCAGTAGTTGTTACAAATGGGAATATGAGTAAAATATAGAGGTAAATAGGAATGTTTGACTTGATTAGAGATATATGCAATGAGAATCGATAGTAAGGATTGTAATGATGATAGTACCTAAAGAGCTTAGTCTGCTTGATGTGTAAATAGGAGTTGGATGTTATGGTTTTGACGAAAATTCGGATAACTAAGAGAAAATTGTGGAGATGAAATATTATGGAAAGCATGATATGAGGTAAGCATCGTTGAGAGGTATGCTAAGGATAGATAATAATAATATATGATAAGTTTCGTTGTTTGTTTTGGCGTATTAGTAGCAAATGAAGAAAAATAGTGTGATCAGAGAAATTTTTATTGTGTATGATTAGAATATTGTGGCAACGTGTTTTTGAGTTTGTGATCTTGAAGTAATAAGAAGGTAGTCGCGTTATTGGGGGACTAGGTAGTGAGAGTGAATCTTTGGAATAATAAGTAATTGTAGTTGGCGCGAATTGGAAGAAGTATAAATAGTGAATTGGTAAAGCAAAGATTAGTAGAGGCTATCGAAGGATGTAAATAAAAAGAGGTTATGAGTCGTGAAATAATTTGCACGGGGAATAATTGAGTGGGAAGGATGCAAGTAGAAGAGGGAAATTTAGGTAAGTGTGAAGGATGCAAAGGACATAGTTTGTTAAGAAAGAGTTAATGAAAGATGGAGTTGTTTTCGAATGATAGGATGAATAATTTTAGTGATAAAATAATATGATATATATTAGAAAATGACCTTTTGTGGGAAATTGTCGGATAGTAATCAAATATAGGGTGTGAAAATTTTGGTGGAATCATTTATGACCTCGGAAGTACTGTAAGGGTGATTTGTGTGAGATGTATGTGCATTGAGTGGTATATTGATCGAATATGGCTATCATTGAATTTGGTGGTTTGAAATTTTAGGCAGAAGTAATTGGGAGATAAGAGATTCAAATGTGGAATTTTGAATAGATATCTAGATGGTATTGTTGATCTATATTGGAATCTTGCATGAGAATGTTAAATTAAAGAGCTTATTATAATGGTAATTGGTAGCTATTCCGAGATATTAGTCTTAGTACCTTGTGATCGCTTTGCGGGGAGAGAGAGGTTGATGGAGGAGGACTTGTTATGGTTTGAGTTGAGGTAGTTATGCAAAGGTTATAGTATTATTTGATAGATGTTATAGTTGAGTATGGAGGTAGTTTCAAGGGTAATGGCTTTGAGGTTTGTCTTTATGTTAACAAGGAGAATGGTAAGTTATAATGGTGTGGGATAGATGTGGGTCTAGATTTATTGTTAAGATTATTTTGGGTAATAATTGTCCGTTACTCATGTAGTTAGTCGGTAATCTAAGATGTGGTATTGGGATCATGTGTCTGTCGAGTTAGGACATCTTTAGCATGGTTGGTATAGTCTATTGTTTTGCGTAAAAGCGTCATTCGGATAGTGGTTTGTTATGATGGTTACGTAGTTATGTGAGTCTCTAAGTAAGTCAGATTGTCATCATTTCGTGAGCTATTGCGTAGTGGGTTTAAGAGTAGAGTCTAATCGGTGGAGATTTATTAGTCGTTATTGTTGAGTTCGTTATTATTTTAGATGTTGGTCGAGAGGTTTGATTGTTGGGGTATTTTCGCATGTGGATCGGGATGTTTTGGACTTAAAGGGGGTATGAGGAAGTCGTGAGATTTGATTATGGTGTGCTTGAGGTTAAAAATGGTTCATTGTTGTTTGGAGGATTTTATGGATTCATTAAAATGAGGATGAAATTTAGGTTTTTGGGTGAACAAGGGTTTTAAGTTGAGTATTATGCGGTTGAGATAGGGCGAGAGTTCATAAGGATATTATGAGTAATCGTGGTAAAGGATTGATCCAATGGTTCGTATTGATGATTTTCAGGTGAATTTTAGATGATGTGAGGACCGAATAATGTTTGGGATTGTGGTAAATTTGGCGGTGTTGGTATTAGGGTATTAAGCGAGCTTGGTGAGACAGGATAATATAAATAAAAGGAAATAGGTAAGAGTTTAGTGATGAATTGGGTTAGAAGGCGTAGCCATTTTGAGAAGAGGAGATTGCCTTATAGCAGTTAGCTTTATTTTGTGGAATATTTAGAAAGAATGGTGATTGGATGTTGAGTTAGGTGAATAGTGTCTAGTTATGCTATCGAGGTATTATTATAGGCATGGGTGTTGAGTTGTGGTGTTAGTTATATGGTGATGATCAGCTGTAGTTTCGTGAAGGTATAGAACTATTGGTATGAGAGCATGAAGAATAGTAAAAATTTTAATAGTTTCAGTATGGGGGAACTTCGAGGGCGAAGTTCATTTTAAGGGAGGTAGAATTGTAAGATCGCATGTTGATAGCATAGGGGATGGCGACAAGTTCGAATTTGTTGATGTCGGGTATGGTGTCGATGAGTTACTTGTGGTAATGTACGTGTATTAATGTTAGAGAATGTTATGAGGCGAATTGATAGGTGTACTATGTGTTACATGTGATATTGTGGTTGTTTGGTGTACTGCAAGGTTGATTGTTGGTAAGTGTTAGTAAAAGCGTTGGGATACTGGTGCGGGTTGTTTAATGATATCGTTGGGATGTTGAAATTTTGGTAATACCGTTTGACGGGGTTAGTTTCGAATGTCTTGTGAAGAAAATTTAGTTGGTAAGGGTCGATGTATGTATTGTGAGAAACTTGGGTTATGATGTCATACCGAATTATGTCGGTTTTGGAGGGTACCCTTAGTATGTGTTGATGCTTGTATTAGCTTGACTAGGTGTGAACTTCGAGGTGTGTTTGATGGTCTTAGTGTGTTAGTGTGTTTGATGGTCTTAGTGTGTTAGTGTGTTTGATGGTCTTAGTGTGTTAGTGTGTTTGATGGTCTTAGTGTGTTTGATGGAGACTTGGTTTGGTTTGTCCCGATTTGATATCTGATTGATAGAGTCTTTGTGTTTAGGATGATTAAGAATTGGGTAGAGGTCATAGAGTTTGATTGGTTGTGTATGTTGTTGTCTTGTGTTGTGTTTTGAGGTAGGAGTATAAGTTGTGAACTTCGAGGACGAAATTCGTTCTTTAGGAGGGAAGACTGTAATACTCCGTATTTCTGAGTACCTTGTACTCGGTCGAGTAAGGATCACTCGACCAAGTGGCATGTGTACTCGGCAAAGTAGGGTGTGTTCTGTTGGAGCTAGTGTCTTTTTCTCTCTTATTTTTCGGTCCATAAGAGACTAAAATAAGAGAAAATATCTCCTATTATTCTTTTATGGTAACTAGGTCAAAAACCCTAATAACAAGAGGAGTAAAAAAAGAGAAAATACTTCTCCGACTACTGACCTAGACACACGGCCGAATAGAGCAAGAAGAAAAAAGAAAAATTTAGATTTTTCTCTCGAATTCTCTCTATCATTCATCATCACACAAAAGAAAAATTAGCAGTAACTTTTCTCAAAAATTCTAGCATCATATTCCGCCTAAACCAAACCACCTACTTCTAAAATGCATGAAAATTGACTCATATAGTTTGAATGTTAGTTATCATGGACATAAAGATGTCACTCGAATTTAAGCAATCATTTTAGTTTATTCATTCTCGCATGCTAGATATTAGTTCACTAAAAATTGAATTAAAATAAAATTGATGGGATCTTCCTCTAAACCTAAAATTGAGACTAGTCTTTATAGGCCAAACTACTATGAATCCCTACTTCGTCGGTAGGCATATAGGACCTTACTCTCCATATGACCCCTTTTACGTTGGGTAACTAGTGTGTGTTGACCTATTGTATCTCAACATTATAGTCCGAAGAGTTTCTCGTGATTATGATGGACTAAAGATAGAATTTACAGAAATTTATCGACCAAGAATTCTAAAGGTAGAATTAGCCAAGAGGTTGGGATCATTTATATAATTCTTGAGTCTTGGGATCATTTATATAATTCTTGAGGGAGGTCAATTGTATAAATGCTCGAGTCTTTGCATTAAAACAGATTTTGCACTAAGACTTAAATTCAAATCGATGAGTATGCTTATTATGGTTTTTCTTCTTTTTCAGAGTAGAACTCGTTTATATTGATAATACTGCATATAAAAAATGGCTGGAAATACTGATATCCCAATGCCAAGTGCCACGCTCGCGCGCGAATCCTGGCTTAAAGCTTTTATGGACCACATGAATCAGTCCACGCGACTGAAGAATGACGGGTCCAACTTTGCGGACTGGGAGGCGGCATTACGGAATGTTGCCATTGCTGACGGTAAGCTCAAGTACTTGACTGAGCCAATACCGTCAAACCCAGGCCCCAATGCGAGAGATAACGAGACACTTGAATATAGTGACTTCGTTATGGAAGTGGGTGCGATAAAGAACGTACTCATCTTTGCAATGGAAAGCAATTTGCAAAGACGCTTCATTGCCCAAGGTGCAAACAAGATTTTCACCACGCTTACTAACGAATTCTCAAAAGCACCAAGGATCGTTACTTATGAGCATACTTGTCGCTTCTTTGAGGCGAAACTCCAGAAGGGCCAACCGGTTAGCCCACACATTCTTGATATGATTGAGAATGTCGAGAAACTGGAGGCACTTGACTGCAAAATCAGTGAGAGCATAGTCATTGACCGTGTGCTTCGTTCACTTCATGATGGTTTTGCCCTTTTCAGGGCAAATTACTATATGAATGATATGAAGAAAATTCTTCATCAGCTACACTCACTTCTCGTACAAACCGAGAATGATATGAAATTGAGTGGGAGCATGAAGCAAGATGTTCTCATGATTTCCAACAAGGGCAAAGGTAAGGGCAAGGCTCATGGCGACCTAGCTGTAGGAAAGCCAAAGTTTAAAAAGTCAGGAAACGACAAGAGTGGGCCTGGTGAGATCAGTGGCTCACAAGGTAAGGCAAAGAGCAAGGACAGTAACATGGAGTGCCACCATTGTCACAAGACTGGGCATTGGAGGAGGAACTGTCCCGTGTACCGTGAGGACATAAAAGCAGGCCGCGTCACTCCTGTTGGTATGTCATCTTTTATTCATATGATTGAGATTAACCATGCAAGTTTCGGAACTTGGGTACTTGATACTGGTTGTGGTTCTCATCTGTGTAACCATTTGCAGGGCCTAAGAAACAACACACCTCTCGCAAAGGGTGATGTGGACCTGCGAGTGGGGAATGCATCAAGAGTTGCTGCAGTTTCAGTGGGAACATATGTAATTCAACTCCCGAGTGGTTTTGAGATATATTTATATAACTGTTGCTATGTACCCAGTTTATCTAAGAACATTATTTCTGTTTCCGTACTAGATAAAGACGGTTTTTCATTTTCAATAAAAGACAATAGCTGTATTTTCTCTTTTAATGAAATGATTTATGGCAAAGCAGTTTCCATGAATGGAATTTATATCTTAGATCAAACCACAGACATATTGCATGTGAATAATAAGAAATTAAAGGTTGGTGACAAAGATCAAACTTATCTATGGCACTGCCGTATGGGACACATAAATGAGAAACGTGTAAAGAAGCTCATTGACAATGGGACTATCTCCCCATTTGATTACGAATCATTTGGCACGTGTGAATCATGTCTTATCGGTAAAATGACTCGAATTTCCTTCAAAGGTGTTGGAATGCGCGCTAGTGACCTATTAGGACTCATACATACTGATGTATGTGGACCTATGTCATTAAACGCAAGAGACGGCTATAGATATTTTATCACTTTCACGGATGATTTGAGTAGATACGGATATGTCTACTTAATGAAGCATAAAAGTGAGTCCTTTAAAAAGTTCAAGGAATACCAGATTAAGGTTGAAAACCAACTGCGAAGAAAGATTAAAGCACTTCGTTCAGATCGTGGTGGCGAATATCTTTCAAATGAGTTTGATCAACACCTTAAAGACTGTGGTGTAGTATTACAGTTAACTCCACCTGGAACACCTCAATTAAATGGTGTGTCCGAACGGAGAAATCGAACATTACTTGATATGGTTCGATCCATGATGAGTCACACGGTAGTACCTGATTCATTATGGGGTTATGCTCTTTTGTCAGCTGCTCTTATACTTAACCGAAGTCCGTCTAAAGCTGTAGACAAGACTCCATATGAGTTATGGAAGGGAACGGTCCCTAACTTGTCCTTTATTCGGGTTTGGGGCTGCGAGGCTTATTTCAAGTGGAGACACGAGGATAAGCTCGGCCCGCGATCGGTAAAGACATACTTTATTGGTTATCCAAAAGGAATGTTTGGTCATTACTTCTATTCACCTAGCGAACAACGAGTTTTTGTTGCGGCTAGTGCGAAGTTCTTAAAGAAAGAGTTTCTTGAGAATAAGTCAAGTAATGGAACCTTCGATCTGTCGGAGATTCAAGAACCAACAACCGAGCAACCAATGGAGGAAGAGGTTCCTTCAACTTCTGCTACGGTTAACATCCCTATGGAACCTAGGAGGTCGGGTAGAGTCTCCATTCCTCTAGACAGATACATTGGTATGGTCGAGGAGAATGAGAGCGATAATGTTTTACTCCTAGAGAGTAACGAACCCGCTACCTATAAAGGTGCCATGACCTGTTCCAACTCTAAGCTATGGCTTGAAGCCATGCAATCCGAGATGGACTCCATGTATGAGAATGACGTATGTGATGTTGTTGACTTGCCTGATAAGGTACGTCCTCTTCAGTGCAAATGGCTTTATAAGATAAAACATTCCATAGAAGGACAACCAGACACCTATAAGGCAGGACTAGTGGCAAAAGGTTTTACTCAAGTGCAAGGATTGCATTATGATGAAATTTTTGCACCCGTAGTTATGTTGCGTTCCATTCGGATAATCTTAGCGATTGCCGCTTTTCATGACTATGAAATTTGGCAGATTGATGTGAAAACCGCCTTCTTAAACGGTTATTTGGAGGAGGAATTGTACATGGTACAACCCGAAGGTTTCATTGATCCTAAAAATCCTAAGAAAGTTTGCAAGCTTAAGCGTTCCATTTATGGACTTAAGCAATCTTCTCGGAGTTGGAATCATCGTTTCGACCAGGTGATAAAAGAGAATGGTTTCACTCGATCGGTCGAGGAACCATGCTTGTATGTCAAGTCGAGTGGGAGTAAGATTGTCTTCTTAATATTGTATGTTGATGACATACTCTTGATTGGGAATGACATCCCTCTCTTATCTTCGGTAAAAGTATGGTTAAAAAATCATTTCCAGATGAAAGATCTGGGTGAGGCACAACGCATATTGGGGATCCGTATCTATAGAGATAGATCACGACAGATGTTATCACTCAATCAAGAGTCTTATATAGATAAGATTCTTGAGAGGTTCAACATGACCAATGTAACACCCGCAAATGTACCCTATTTTTCTAGTAAAAATATTTTACGGATACTTTTCAGTGAAATATAGTTTTAATCGTAAATTTAATTTTTCCGAGTCGAATTTAGAATTTCCGAGTTCGTATTTGGGATTTCCGCGAGATTCCATGAGAATCCCGTCTTAAGGCGAGTTTGACTTTTCTTGACTTTTGAGCCGCCTTTGACTTTCATTGACTTTCTCCTACATATACTCCCTCAAACCCTAACCTAATTCATTCTCACAATTCAACTCTTTCTTCTTTACTAGAAAACCCCATCAAAAACCTAGCTCCCATTTCTTCCAAGCTTAGATTCGTCATAACTCGTTCATTTCTTGCTCAAATTCACGTAAGTTCGTCTTATTGTTCCCCTCTTAGCTTCCTCTATCCGTATTGGTAATAAAATTACCGTCTTTCTCGCTTTTTAAATTATCCGTCTTTCTCAAGGTGAATGAAATTCATCTTTTATTATCTAATTGTATGTAGGTGGAGACTAGGAAGGTTTAGAACCGTTTAAAGACGCGAAAAGGTAACGGTGAAGGGTTACTCGATATCATTTACGTGTTTTATGTGATTTCTAGGATAGAAACCGTATTTCGATTATGGTTAGTATGCTTAGGACTTGTGTTGTTGTTGTTGGTTGTTGTTAGTTGTTAATTGATATGAGAATTGATGGTTTGTGTTGATAAATGAGGATTTTGTTGTTGATAACATGTTGATTTTTGATCGTCCTTGACTCCCGTGAAGGACGCATGCTGCGTTGGGGGACGCAGGCTGCGTCGTAGGATGGCTTTTTGCTTGCATGGATGGCTTTTTGCTTATGCTATTTTGGGTTCGGGTGTGAGCTAGCGGGCGTTGTCCCTGGATGTAACACCTCTAGACGTTGTTTAGCTAGTTTTGCTAAACACTTGTTCTTTGCTAATATTTTAAGAGACCCCGTCTCTTTGTTATATTCCGTACTTAGTTTGTAATATTTTGAACACTCCTCGTTTTTATTTTAACTTGCATGTATAAAAGTTTTAAAACTACCTATTCCGCAATATAATTCACATCTTGTTTGTTTTATATTTCCGCATTCGCGAGGGGTGTCCACAGTTGGGTATCAAGTTTATGTATCCGCTTTCCGACGCACACACGTGAACCCTAAACTTAAACTACTTGACCTTGAAATAATAAATGAGAGATGGGTAGAAATTAAGGACTTTACTTGGTAGTCCTTGGTGTACTTGATGTTTGTTAGGTTCTAACTTGTTTGTTGATTGTGTTGAGTGATGTTATGTTTGTTTGTATCTACCGTCTTAAGGTGGATCATTGTGTTACCTAGAAGAAGTATCCTCTACCAAAGATTTGAAGATTTACAAGCCTAATTGAAGTGTATTTCTTCCTCATCTATGAATTCTCTCGTCCTTATTGTATTATGTTCTCTTCCTTCTAACTAGGTGCTTCTTTCTCTTCCAACTTGTTTGCCTCTTGGAAATTACTTTTGATAGTTCCTCCATCTTACCATTGGTATCCTTACCTTCCTCTTGTAACATTTTTATGGATGTCATACCCAATTGTTTGTGGTATATTATACTTGGTCGGAAGAACTTTGAACTTTGTGGAATATTAGTGGTTGTAAGAATGAATTTGTGATTTGAGGAAAATGGTTGGTTGTAACTCTAAGTAAAGGTAGTAAGAATAGTTTGATGATTTTAATGCTTGATGCTTGTCATGACTAATGCGTAGATAGTTCATGGTATTTGATGGTGTAAGGTTGAATGATTTGACTATGACTTCTTAACTCATTAGTAATTCAGTCTTTTGGACTTAGAAGTTTAGTATTGTTTTGAAGACCATGCTTATGATAGGTCTAATTGGTGTAAATAAGAAGTTTTGAATGACATCTTGAGTTGCGAAATACTTTTGAGGTTAAGTGACGTCTTGTGGTTTCCTTTTGTTTGTTTGTGAGTATAGGCTTGGTGGAAAAGCTTTTGGCTATAGTTCTTGGATTTAAATATATGATCTTATCTTATGGTATCGGAGACTCGTTTGGAGTAGTAAGGTTTCGTTGTAAGTTGAACCATATTACTTGAGGATTATGATGTGAGTTATGATGGAAATACCTTGGGACGTTAATGATGATGTTTGACTTGAGGTTGTATTTTGATAATAATGAACTCGTGGGCTATATGATGTTGATAATGACGTTTTGTTCGGTGTTCTACCTTGTGGGCCGTAGGAGTTGAAAAGAGATTGGTATGAAGAATTCCTTATAGGTTCTTCGGTTTTTGAAACCTTTGGGAATGTGTCAAATTATGGAGTTAAGAGAATGTTATTATGCTTGAGTTGCAATTCCGAAATTGGGATACCGTGTTATATGAAAGTATGGATGAATTGGGTTGTAATCGATTTGTTAAATCTAGGTGTACCTCGTTTTCCTTTTTCGCCTTCGCCTTTTTCATCTTATCGTAGTCTTTAATGACGCTTCCTAATGTTCCTTGTATCATGTTCTTTTATCCCTACTCTCTTGAGAGGTAGTTTTTCTTATTAGCTAACGTAAGGGTTAGTAGGTGTGTTTTGAAGAAGTTTCGAATATGGTACCTAACCGTCCTATTAAACTAGTTTCATGTTTAGATGATTATAAGGATTTGAGGATAGCTTAGGATGAAACTCTGCTAGTGGTTTTAGACTATGAAAGCTTAATGTTGCAATATCGTTTTGAGGATCGAAATAAGCATAATGGTAGTTGGTTGTTGTGGTTAAGAATTTTAGTGACTTCTTTAAATGTTACTTGGGAAAGTGTTGTCTTTAAATGTTGGACCCTAACAGGAATAATTACCTTGTGGAATTTGGATTGGATGACCAAACTTGAGGAATATTGTCATAAGCGAAAACCGATGTATTGGGAGTTTGAAAGAACTAAATAAATTGAGGTACGGTCGCATTGCTCTACGATTGGCAAAAGTTAAGTGAAATGAGATTGTGTGACTAATCTCTTTTGAGGTTTGTGATTTAACTTTTGAATATGAGAAGGTTCATTGTTAATAATTTAGGGTAATGAATTTTGGAATAAATTGGATCAAAGGATTTCATGTCTCTTTTACCTTGTGGTTGTTAGCGGTCTTGTTTCCCTAATTATAAATATTTTGATGATGGTTTCCAATAAGAGTTTTGATGGAGCTAAGAAGATTAGAGTTCGTAATGAATCTTTCATGTGGTTGTTAGTTGTGGTGTCTACCGTGCCGATGGACCTTAGAAGATTCTAATTGAATTGGAATAATTGGGAGTTGTTACTCGAAGTGTCATGATTATGAAATATTTTGGTAAGAATCTGATGATTGAAAATGTTGAGGATATATTGCACTCTCTTGAGGACTAGTTTACTCGTGGAGTTAGTGATGTCGAGTTGCGATCGACATTTGAATTGTCATAGATGGAAGATAGTTTTGTGATTCATTCCTCTCTTTTCCCTCAAATTGATCCTTACTCAATCCGCTACTTTTCAATCCTTCCCTTTTTGATCCTTTTTACTCGTTGGACGTATCTCTTAGTATCTCGATTCGTGTTTTCGATGTTCGAGTCGCTCTATGTACGTGTAATGTCTTGTTATTTGATTTTATCTTTAATAAAACTTTCAAATTTCCATATTATATTTCTAATTTAACGTTTCAAAGAAGTTTTAAAGATGGTTTTTGTACCCTCTTTTTGGAGAAAATGGATTTCTTTTGCTTTTATATTTGGATTTTGCGTTTGGTTGGATGTTTGCACTTGTTATTGGAGACGCGTCTGATAACTAGTCCTGCACTTACTAACGTTGTTTTGAATTTCGATTTCACTATTTCGACTTTGCTTTTTGGATAATTAGAGTTCTCGTTCGCGACGAGCATTCTTGAGATCCGTAAGTAAAGTTTCACACTTATGAAAAATTTCCTTAAACCGTTTCGAGAAAAACATCATTTCATAAATGTTTTCCCTTGTAAAAGCTTTCGTGTTGATTTTGTAAACCGATTCTTGTCCTTGATACTTTTGTTTTCTACTCTCAAGTTTCGAGGACGAAACTTTTTAAAAGGTGGGGTGATTGTAACACCCGGAAATGTACACTATTTTTCTAGTAGAAATATTTTACGAAATCTTTTCAGCAAATTTAAGTTTTAATTTAGAATTTAAAGTTTCGAGTCGAATTTAGAATTTCCGAGTTCGTATTTGGAATTTCAGCGAGATTCCATGAGAATCCCGTCTTAAGGCGAGTTTGACTTTTCTTGACTTTTAAGTCGTCTTTGACTTTTCTTGACTTTTGAGTCGTCTTTGACTTTTCTTGACTTTTGAGTCGTCTTTGACTTTTCTTGACTTTTGAGCCTTTGACTTTTTTGACTTTCGACTTGACTTTTCCGACTCACCCTTTACTTATACTCCCTCATACTCCTTAACCTATTTTCATTCAACACAAACACCAAAAACCCTTTCTTCTTCCTTAAGCAAAATCAAACCTTGCCTCTCTCTTGATTTCGATCTTATAATTCGCATAGATCATTCGTTCTTTGACGGAATTCACGTAAGTTCGTCTTATTCTTCCCTCTTAGCTTCCTCTATCCGTATTGGTAATAAAATTACCGTCTTTCTCGCTTTTTAAATTATCCGTCTTTCTCAAGGTGAAGTATATTCATCTTATATTGCCTAATTGTAGGTGGAGACTACTAGGAAGGCTTAGTAATCGATTAAAGACGCGTAAAGGTAACGGTGAAGGGTTAGTCGGTATCATTTACGTGTTTTGCATGCTTTATATGATTAGAAATCGTATTTAGAATACGATTAGAAGCTTAGGAATCATGTTATGATTTATGATTGTGGTTATTTGATGATTGTTGATAATAAATATTGATTGTTGATAATTATTAGAAGTGAATTAGGAGATTTGAAAATGATAGAAATGGTGGTTGTGGTTCTCGGGTAGAAGGGTGCTCCTGGCCGAAGGACCGACAGCCGGTTCAGTGCCTGGCTGGCATTTCATTGCTCCGACCCTTTTTCGTAGAATGATCCTATCTCCTTCGTTACTTGCTTGTTTTGGGCTTGTGACCACTCGTTGGAACCGTAAGAGGATACGCTATCACCTCGACTTGGAATTTATGCATTCCCATATCTAGAACTCTAGTTATGACCGTTTGAAGTGGACCCTTGTTTTAGTTAGTTTCCAAACTTGGTTTTTTGTGGGTAGTTGTGCTCCGCGCCGGGGTACCGGCCGCCTCCCTCCACCCCGGCCTGGAACACGGCTGTGTTTTCTTCTTGAAATTTCTAAATCTCGTAATTTATAATAGTTCGCATGATTCGTTTATCGTATAATTTTACGTAGTGACTTATAATATTCATGTTTTGGATATATGATATTTCATTCGCTTGTATCACATGTTTTGTGACGGTTTTTGCTATGTCCCACTTTGAGTCGGTTTTTACAAATGATACGGTTTGAGCACTATTTTGTCTTGTGCTTTGTACTCTCATTCCCTTGGCTAACTTCCCGTTCGTAAGGCTGGAATGTCGGAACGGAGAGGTATCCTACTGCTTAAATGCATGTGTTAGTGGGCATACGACGACGTTGTTGGGAGTTGAACGCTATGCGTTGATCGACCCGGCCGTCAAATGTTGTGTACTTGCGAGGTGGTGTTATTTGCATGTAGCGTACCGCTTGTTATGAGGCTTGAGCTCTTTTCCGCCTCTTTCGTGAATTGATCTACCGAATTTGGGGTACTCGGCGTTATTTGTAAGACCGAGTCTTGGATGCGAAACGTTTATCGCATGTCGAATCGGAAAACGTGATTCCGAGAATCTGGCCAGGTTTAGACTAGGACCGTATTATTATCGTCGTGCTACCAGGAGGAAATTAGTCTACATATACGAAATGTAGCATCGTGTATGAGTTCAGGGAAACGCTTTATCCCGTGGATGCCTTTTAATCATACTTGCCATGTACACGATGCTAGTGCGTTTCATTTACCGTGAGAGATGTTGTCTTTGTGTCGTCGTTCTTGAATGCGTGATTTCATGATATTATTCATGGTCATTGCATGATTGGGCACCGTCTATGTATTGGGTTGCTTGTATGGATGATAACATGATGGATTTATTCATAGTCATTGCATGACTTGACATGGTTTGTTTGTCGAGTCTCAATCTTATCAAACGTATACCGCTAACGGTGAGATGCAAGCCCTAGTGAGCGTATTCGGTTGCCTAAGAATGTCTTCCCCGAGTCTTTGAATAACATGATGGTTACGGATTTGATTTCCACATGATCTTATCATTATATATATGATTGCCTATCTATTCTTATTGTAACTCACATGTATATCTATATATGCATGATTTTACTTTGGTATTTCCTTATATGTACGTTTAATGTGATATGGCTGGGAGGACCCGGAGTTACTCCCCACTGACTGTGGCGTTCATGTTTTTCATGAATGAACAGGTTGCTTGCATGGATGGCTTTTTGGCTATGATATTTTGGGGTTCGGGTGTGAGCTAGCGGGCGTTGTCCCTGGAAGTTTCACCTCTAGACGATTTTAGCTTGTTTGCTAAACACTTGTTCTTTGTTAACCTTTTGAGAGACTCCGTCTCTTTGTTATTTTCCGCACTTAGTTTGTAATATTTTGACACTCCTCGTTTTATTTAACTTGCATGTATAAAAGTTTTTAAAACTTCACATTTCCGCTATATAATTCACATGCTTATATGTTTTATATTTCCGCATTCGCGAGGGTTGTCACACCTCAGTTTGATGTACATGCCCCTTTTGAGTGCTTCTACTGTTGGGTATTTTATGTTCCTGCAGGTTAGTCTAAAAAGCAGGTTTGGTAGACGACAGTTTTTGCCGTCAAGCTGCCAAAAATAAATAGAATTCACATAATGCACATGTAGCAAATTGGTCGGCTAAACTGGAGCATAAACAGGCTACCCCCTTAAAAAGAATTTTAAAAGAAAATGTATAAATGTCTAGACATGTGTAAGTGTTTTGTGACAACCCTCGCGAATGCGGAAATAAAACATACAAGCATGTGATATAATTAGCGGAAATACGGTATTTTAAAAACTTTTATACATGCAAGATAGAAAATACGAGGAGTGTCAAAATATTACAAACCAAATAAAAATGCCACAAGAGACGTAGTCTCTCAAAGTGTTAACAAAAGACAAAGTCATTAGCAACTATCTAAAATCGTCTAGAGGTGAATCTTCCAGGGACAACGCCCGCTAGCTCACACCCGAACCCAAAATATCATAAGCAAAAAGCCATCCATGCAAGCAACCTGTTCATCCATGAAAAACATGAACGCCACAGTCAGTGGGGAGTAACTCCGGGTTCTCCCAGCCATATCACATTAAACGTACATCAAAGGAAATACAAAAGTAGAAGCATGCATATATAGATATACATGTGAAAATACGATAAGGATAGATAGGCTATTCAATATATAATGATAAGAGCATAAGAGGTACAAGTCCGAATCCATCATGTTATACAAAGACTCGGGGAAGACACTCTTAGGCAACCAAATACGCTCACTAGGGCTTACATCTCACCGTTAGCGGTATAAGTTTGATAAGATTGAGACTCGACAAACAAACCATGCCAAGTCATGGAATGACCATGAATAATCAATCATGTAATCACCCATCCACACATAACAATACAATGACGACCTCTGTCACGGTAAATGAAACGAACTAGCACCGTGTACATGGCAAGTATGATTAACAGGCATCCACTAGATAAGCATTTCCCTGAAAGCATACACGATGACATTTCGTATATGTAGACTAGTTTCCTCCTGGTAGGACGACGATAATTATACGGTTCCTAGTCTAAACCTGGCCAGACTCTCGGAATAAACGTGTTACGATTCGACAAGCGATGACGTTTCGCATCCAAGACTCGGTCAATCATAGACGCCGAGTACCCCAAATTCGGTCTATAATTCACGAAAGAGGCGGAAAAGAGCTCGAGCCACATAACAAGCGGTACGCTACATGCAAATAACACCACCTCGCAAGTACACAACATTTGACGGCCGGGTCGATCAACGCAAAGCGTTCGCCTCCCAACAACGTCGTCGTATGCCCACTAACACATTCAATTAAGCAGTAG